>JAPXFY010000023.1:1330097-1335097 GCA_030674185.1 Monoplex corrugatus
TAGCATGACCTTACTTGGATGGCTGATCAGGCTGATGGTACGGTAGTTTTGGCATAGTTGTAGGTTGCCTTTCTTCGGGAGAGTGATGATCAGGGACTGGGTCCAAGGTGTTGGCCACTCACCTGTCCGCCAGATCTTATTGCAGATGATGAGTAACATATCTATCATGGCCTCTCCTCCTGCCTGGACCAGTTCTGAGGGAATGTTGTCCATTCCTGCCGACTTGCCTTTCTTCAATGATTTTACTGCAGCTTCAACTTCTTCTCGCAAGATGGGGTAGCTGTCGTTGTTGGTTGGTGGAGGAACGTCTAGCACCTTGGGATCTCCTGTTGTTGTGTGTGTGTACCAGCACAACATACATGTAGGCCTACAGTGCAGTCAAGGATGTCTTGACTCATACTGTTGGACCAGCACAACATACAATGTAGGCCTACTGGTGCAGATAAGTATGTCTTGACTCATACTGTTGTTACCAGCACAACATACATGTAGGCCTGCAGTACAGTCAAGGATGTCTTGACTCATACTGTTGGACCAGCACAACATACAATGTAGGCCTACTGGTGCAGACAAGGATGTCTTGACTCATACTGTTGGACCAGCACAACATGCATGTAGGCCTACTGGTGCAGACAGACAAGGATGTCCTGACTCATACTGTTGTACCAGCACAACATACATGTAGGACTACAGTGCAATAAAGGATGTCCTGACTCATACTGTTGTACCAGCACAACATACATGTAGGCCTACAGTGCAGTCAAGGATGTCTTGACTCATACTGTTGGACCAGCACAACATACAATGTAGGCCTACTGGTGCAGACAAGGATGTCTTGACTCATACTGTTGGACCAGCACAACATACAATGTAGGCCTACTGGTGCAGACAAGGATGTCTTGACTCATACTGTTGTACCAGCACAACATACATGTAGGCCTACAGTGCAGTCAAGGATGTCTTGACTCATACTGTTGGACCAGCACAACATACATGTAGGCCTACTGGTGCAGATAAGTATGTCTTGACTCATACTGTTGTACCAGCACAACATACATGTAGGCCTACAGTGCAGTCAAGGATGTCTTGACTCATACTGTTGGACCAGCACAACATACAATGTAGGCCTACTGGTGCAGATAAGTATGTCTTGACTCATACTGTTGTTACCAGCACAACATACATGTAGGCCTGCAGTACAGTCAAGGATGTCTTGACTCATACTGTTGGACCAGCACAACATACAATGTAGGCCTACTGGTGCAGACAAGGATGTCTTGACTCATACTGTTGGACCAGCACAACATGCATGTAGGCCTACTGGTGCAGACAGACAAGGATGTCCTGACTCATACTGTTGTACCAGCACAACATACATGTAGGCCTACAGTGCAGTCAAGGATGTCTTGACTCATACTGTTGGACCAGCACAACATACAATGTAGGCCTACTGGTGCAGATAAGTATGTCTTGACTCATACTGTTGTTACCAGCACAACATACATGTAGGCCCACAGTGCAGTCAAGGATGTCTTGACTCATACTGTTGGACCAGCACAACATACAATGTAGGCCTACTGGTGCAGACAAGGATGTCTTGACTCATACTGTTGGACCAGCACAACATACAATGTAGGCCTACTGGTGCAGACAAGGATGTCTTGACTCATACTGTTGGACCAGCACAACATACATGTAGGCCTACTGGTGCAGACAAGGATGTCTTGACTCATACTGTTGTACCAGCACAACATACATGTAGGCCTACAGTGCAGTCAAGGATGTCTTGACTCACTGTTGGACCAGCACAACATACATGTAGGCCTACAGTGCAGACAAGGATGTCTTGACTCATACTGTTGGACCAGCACAACATACAATGTAGTTCTACTGGTGCAGACAGACAAGGATGTCTTGACTCATACTGTTGGACCAGCACAACATACATGTAGGCCTACTGGTGCAGACAAGGATGTCTTGATTCATACTGTTGTACCAGCACAACATACATGTAGGCCTACTGGTGCAGACAAGGATGTCTTGACTCATACTGTTGTTAACAGCACAACATACAATGTAGGCCTACTGGTGCAGACAGACAAGGATGTCTTGACTCATACTGTTGGACCTGCACAACATACAATGTAGGCCTACTGGTGCAGATAAGGATGTCTTGACTCATACTGTTGTTACCAGCACAACATACAATGTAGGCCTACTGGTGCAGACAAGGATGTCTTGACTCATACTGTTGTTACCAGCACAACATACAATGTAGGCCTACTGGTGCAGACAAGGATGTCTTGACTCACACTGTTGTTACCAGCACAACATACAATGTAGACCTACTGGTGCAGACAAGGTTGTCTTGACTCATACTGTTGGACCAGCACAACATACAATGTAGGCCTACTGGTGCAGACAAGGATGTCTTGACTCATACTGTTGGACCAGCACAACATATATGTAGGCCTACTGGTGCAGACAGACAAGGATGTCTTGACTCATACTGTTGGACCAGCACAACATACATGTAGGCCTACTGGTGCAGACAAGGATGTCTTGACTCATACTGTTGGACCAGCACAACATACAATGTAGGCCTACTGGTGCAGACAAGGATGTCTTGACTCATACTGTTGTACCAGCACAACATACATGTAGGCCTACTGGTGCAGACAAGGATGTCTTGACTCATACTGTTGGACCAGCACAACATACAATGTAGGCCTACTGGTGCAGATAAGGATGTCTTGACTCATACTGTTGGACCAGCACAACATACATGTAGGCCTACAGTGCAGTCAAGGATGTCTTGACTCATACTGTTGGACCAGCACAACATACATGTAGGCCTACAGTGCAGACAAAGGATGTCCTGACTCATACTGTTGTACCAGCACAACATACATGTAGGCCACAGTGCAGACAGACAAGGATGTCCTGACTCATACTGTTGTTACCAGCACAACATACATGTAGGCCTACAGTGCAGACAGACAAGGATGTCTTGACTCATACTGTTGTTACCAGCACAACATACATGTAGGCCTACTGGTGCAGACAGACAAGGATGTCTTGACTCATTACTGTTGGACCAGCACAACATACAATGTAGGCCTACTGGTGCAGACAGAGGGATGTCTTGACTCATACTGTTGGACCAGCACAACATACAATGTAGGCCTACTGGTGCAGACAATGGATGTCTTGACTCATACTGTTGGACCAGCACAACATACAATGTAGGCCTACTGGTGCAGACAAGGATGTCTTGACTCATACTGTTGGACCAGCACAACATACAATGTAGGTCTACTAGTGCAGACAAGGATGTCTTGACTCATACTGTTGGACCAGCACAACATACAATGTAGGCTACTGTGCAGACAAGGATGTCTTGACTATACTGTTGGCCAGCACAACATACAATGTAGGACTACTGGTGCAGACAAGGATGTCTTGACTCATACTGTTGGCCAGCACAACATAATGTAGGCCTCTGGTGCAGACAAGGATGTCTTGACTCATACTGTTGGACCAGCACAACATACATGTAGGCCTACTGGTGCAGACAAGGATGTCTTGACTCATACTGTTGGACCAGCACAACATACATGTAGGCCTACTGGTGCAGACAAGGATGTCTTGACTCATACTGTTGGACCAGCACAACATACATGTAGGCCTACTGGTGCAGACAAGGTGTCTTGACTCATACTGTTGGACCAGCACAACATACAATGTAGGCCTACATGCATACAAGGTTGTCTTGACTCATACTGTTGGACCAGCACAACATACAATGTAGGCCTACTGGTGCATATAAGGATGTCTTGACTCATACTGTTGGACCAGCACAACATACAATGTAGGCCTACTGGTGCAGACAAGGATGTCTTGACTCATACTGTTGGACCAGCACAACATACATGTAGGCCTACTGGTGCAGACAAGATGTCTTGACTCATACTGTTGGACCAGCACAACATACATGTAGGCCTACTGGTGCAGACAAGGATGTCTTGACTCATACTGTTGGACCAGCACAACATACAATGTAGGCCTACTGGTGCAGACAAGGATGTCTTGACTCATACTGTTGGACCAGCACAACATACATGTAGGCCTACAGTGCAGAAAGGATGTCTTGACTCATACTGTTGGACCAGCACAACATGTACATGTAGGCCTACAGGTGCAGACAAGGATGTCTGACTCATACTGTTGGACCAGCACAACATAATGTAGATTAACAGGATTTATCATTAATTTGTACACAACATAATGTAGTTTCTTTATTAATTTGTACACACTGTACCCACGTGTGCTTTGACAGCTGTTTCACTGCTTTAACCCCTACCTTTTTTTACTACTCCCTCACCGTGTCCACCAGCATCCTGTATTGTAAACCCTACTGGTAAAGCAAAAACTTAACCCTTTGACTCCCTCACCCTGTCCACCAGCATCCTGTATCGTAAACCCTACTGGTAAAGCAAAAACTTAACCCTTTGACTTCCTCACCCTGTCCACCGGTATCCTGTATTGTCAACCCTACTGGTAAAGCAAAAACTTAACCCTTTGAATCCCTCACCCTGTCCACCAGCATCCTGTATCATAAACCCTACTGGTAAAGCAAAAACTTAACCCTTTGATTCTGTCACCCTAACCGCTTCCTGAAAAAGGGAGCTGCTGGATAGGGTGAGGGAACCAAAGGGTTAGTTTGTTTGCAGTTGGTGGAAAGGTGCAGGAGTGAAGGGGTTAAAGAAGAAAGTCAAGCCATCGTTATTATTTTCTATTTCGAGCATCTCTTAATTTAAAACTGCACTTTAAGGGTTAATGTTTCATATCAGCTGGGTGAGTCTCTCTCTCTCTGTGTGTGTGTGTGTGTGTGTGTGTGTGAATGTGTGTGTGTGTGTGTGTGTTCGTTTGTGTGTGTGTGTGTGTGTTCGTTTGTGTGTGTGTGTGTGTGAATGTGTGTGTGTGTGTGTGTTCGTTTG
>JAPXFY010000023.1:1342597-1345097 GCA_030674185.1 Monoplex corrugatus
GGGTGATAGTGATGATGATGATCAGGGTGATAGTGATGATGATGATCAGGGTGATAGTGATGATGATGATCAGGGTGATAGTGATGATGATCAGGGTGATAGTGATGATGATGATCAGTGTGATAGTGATGATGATCAGGGTGATAGTGATGATATCAGGGTGATAGTGATGATGATGATCAGGGTGATAGTGATGATGATGATCAGGGTGACAATGATGATGATGATCAGGGTGATAGTGATGATGATGATCAGGGTGACAGTGATGATGATGATCAGGGTGACAGTGATGATGATGATGAGGGTGACAGTGATGATGATGATCAAGGTGATAGTGATGATGATAATCAGGGTGATGGTGATGATGATCAAGGTGATAGTGATGATGATCAAGGTGATAGTGATGATGATGATCAGGGTGATAGTGATGATGATGATCAAGGTGATAGTGATGATGATGATCAATGTGATTGTGATGATGATGATCAGGGTGATAGTGATGATGATGATCAGGGTGATAGTGACGATGATGATCAGGGTGATAGTGATGATGATGATGAGGGTGATAGTGATGATGATGATCAGGGTGATAGTGATGATGATGATCAGGGTGATAGTGATGATAATGATCAGGGTGATAGTGATGATGATCAGTGTGATAGTGATGATGATGATCAGGGTGATAGTGATGATGATGATCAAGGTGATAGTGATGATGATGATCAATGTGATTGTGATGATGATGATCAGGGTGATAGTGATGATGATGATCAGGGTGATAGTGACGATGATGATCAGGGTGATAGTGATGATGATGATGAGGGTGATAGTGATGATGATGATCAGGGTGATAGTGATGATGATGATCAGGGTGATAGTGATGATAATGATCAGGGTGATAGTGATGATGATCAGTGTGATAGTGATGATGATCAGTGTGATCTCAACCTGCATACCTGACCTGTGGTGTTCCACAAGGATCTGTCCTTGGCCCTGTTCTTTTCACTCTTTACACCTCCCCCCTGTCCACCATCATCAACTCCCATTCTATAAAACACCACTTCTATGCTGATGACACCCAACTTCAAGACAGTGACTCACCTGATAATATACAGCGCCTGTTGACTCGCACCACTGAGTGTTACTCGGACATTAAGAACTGGATGACACACAATAGACTTCAGCTTAATGACGACAAAACAGAAGCTATCCTCATTGGCACCCGTCAGAAACTTTCCCAGCTGCCTCCTCTTTCTCTCCCATTATGTAACACATCAGTCCCAATTTCTGATTCAGCTAAAAACCTTGGTGTCTGCATTGACTCTACCCTCTCCATGAACAACTTTGTTTCTCAAACTGCCAGATCCTGCTACTATCATCTCCATCGTATAAGGCTGATCAGGAAGTATCTCTCTGTCGAAACAACTGCAAAACTCGTTCTCTCCTTCATAATGTCTCGCATTGACTATTGCAATTCACTCCTGTCTGGTCTTCCTGCCTCCACCATTCACATCCTACAGCGCATTCAAAACAATGCTGTACGCCTTGTACTCAAAAAGAAAAAAGCTGACCACATATCTCCTCTCCTGGCACAACTTCACTGGCTCCCTGTATCAAAGCGCATACAGTACAAACTAGACACCATGTGCTACAAAAGCCTCAATAACGCAGCCCCCGATTACCTGTCAAGCCTACTTGAGATCTATCTTCCCTCACGTACCCTCCGCTCTGCCTCCGATCCTCTGACTTTTCGCTTTCCATGCACTAAGCTCAATACCTATGGTCCACGAGCCTTCTCCGTTTCTGGTCCACTCTCCTGGAACAAACTTCCTCTCTCAGTCCGTCAGCAACCTACTTTTGTCTCCTTCAAGTCCGCTCTCAAAACTCACCTTTTCTCCTCCGCATAAAATCCTAACCTCACTCAACCCCCCCCCCCCCCCTCTCTGCAGCCTGTCTCCGCTCGGAGGGAATCACATGGTTATAATATATAATTGTATATGCTATGCTCTCTATAATTTTCCATTGGTTTTATTCTTGCTTTTATTGCTTTTATTCTTTCTCCCCATTTATAGCCATGCGTGTGTGTGTGTGTGTGTGTGTGTGTGTGTGTGTGTGTGTGTGTGTGTGTGCGTGCGTGCGTGTGTGTGCGTGCGTGCGTGCGTGCGTGCTTGCGTGTGTGTCTGCTTCAGCGCTTAGATTTGATTTTATCAAGATTTTGCGCTATATAAATATTGTAATTATTATTATTATTATTATGATAGTGATGATGATGATCAGGATGATAGTGATGATGATGATCAGGGTGACAGTGATGATGATCAGGGTGATAGTGATTATGATGATCAGGGTGATAGTGATGATGATCAGGGTGATAGTGCTGATGATCAAGGTGATAGTGATAATGATCAAGGTGATAGTGATGATGATGATCAGGGTGATAGTGATGATGATGATCAGGGTGATAGTGATGATGATGATCAGGGTGATAGTAATGATGATC
>JAPXFY010000023.1:1357597-1360097 GCA_030674185.1 Monoplex corrugatus
TGGACTTTGACTGTCTTGCTGTGGACTTTGACTTGTTGTGGACTTTGTCTTGCTGTGGACTTTGACTGTCTTATGTGGACTTTGACTGTCTTACTGTGGACTTTGACTGTCTTGCTGTGACTTTGACTGCTTGCTGTGGACTTTGACTGTCTTGCTGTGGACTTTGTCTTGTTGTGGACTTTGTCTTGTTGTGGACTTTGTCTTGCTGCAGACTTTGACTGTCTTGCTGCAGACTTCGACTGTCTTGCTGTGGACTTTGACTGTCCTGCTGTGGACTTTGACTGTCCTGCTGTGGACTTTGACTGTCTTGCTGTGAACTTTGACTGTCTTGCTGTGGACTTTGACTGTCCTGCTGTGGACTTTGACTGTCTTGCTTTCTTCGGCCTTGGCGACGCCGGACTCTTCCACTGAAGGTCGCTTCACCACGACAATGCTCCTGCTGACAACGCCCTGAGCATCCGGCAGTTCCTGGCTGAGAAGAACTTCGCCGTGTTGGAGCAACCTCCCTACTCACTCCACCTGGCTCCACGTGATTCTTTCCTTTCCCCCACAAGCTTGAGGGGGTCATCAGGGGGATCCGTTTTCAAGTTTCAATTTCAGTTTCTCAAGATGACGTCTCCGATCTCGGAATGAATTCTATATGCACTAACGTCACAGGTGTCATGTGATGGAGAAGATCCAGAACGATCAAGGCACAAGCCTTAAGCCTGCACATAAACCCACTAGCTGGTCAGGTCCTGAGGTCTTACCTAGATAGTTCCATAACCCTGAAGTCGTAGGGGAGTGAGGTGACAGAGACCTCAACTTTTCCTGTCGCCAGCCCCACGAGGGCGGCGCCCATTCTCTTCTCCCTTGCTTCAAATTCATATTCATATTCACATTTTTTTTAACCAAGACTTCAGAAAGGCAAGAAGGCTAATTGGTCTTCAAGGGGTGGAACCTGGGAAATCAACTTATCTCTCCAATGTTTTATACCAAGGCAGCCAGGCAATGCCCTGCTGTTCACGATTTTGAACTGCCGTGGGATCCTTAGCGTGCGCAGCCAGAAGGCGCACGGGTCCGACTCGTTTTTCGTCCCCTTCCGAAGGACTAGACGTTCAGTTCGATTTTATGGTCAAACTGAGGAGAAAAGTCGAGGCCTCTACGAGGAGCGAACCCTGGAACCTAGAGTTTAGTTATTGGCAGGCGAACGTCTGAACCATTCTGCCAAGACGTGGAAGCCATCAAGAGAGCCGTGACGACAGAACTGTGGAGAATCCCGGAAGAATCCTCTCAGGAGTGCATGGAGGTGTGGCAGAGAAGGATGGGAAAGTGCGTTAGACTCAAGGGGGTTTACTTGGAAGGGGAAAACTTGTTTGTAGTTTGGATTTGGAATACATTTTTTGTGACACAAGTCCTGTTACTTTTCTGACAAACCTCGTATACCCACTTGACCACCACGGCGGTCAAGAAAGAGAGCGAGAGAGCGAGAGAGAGAGAGAGAGAGAGAGAGAGAGAGAAGGAGACAGAGAAAGAGACAGAGACAGAAAAGAGACATAGACAGAGAGACAGGGACAGACAGAGAGAGACAGAGACAGAGAAAGAGATAGAGAGAGAGACAGAGATAGAGAGACAAAGAGACGGAAAGAGACAGAGACAGAGAGACAGGGACAGAGAGAGACAGAGACAGAGAAAGAGACAGAGAGACAAAGAGAGAGAGACAGAGATAGAGAGACAAAGAGAGAGAAAGAAGACAGAGAGAGAGACAGAGACAGAGAGAGACAGAGAGACAGAGAGACAAGAGAGAGAGAGAGACAGAGAGAGAGACAGAGAGAGAGAGAGAGAGAGAGAGAGAGAGAGAGAGAGAGACAGACAGACAGACAGACGAGAGAGAGAGACGCTTGACGCTTGACGCTTGACGCGCTTAGCGCGCCATTTATTGACGTAACCATATACATTGGTTTAGCGCCAAGGGGTATAACTCATCCCTCTCATGCTGGCAACAAATGTAAATAAAGGGAAACAAATAAAGGAAATACGAAATGGAAAATTCAAATAAAAAGCAAAAAAGTAATATTTACAAGATAAAATAACAGTTTAACAATAGAAATGGACATACGTGACCATCCAACTATGCCTAATATAGAATTTTACTATTTTGGTTATAGAAAAAGCTATCAGTTTTCACGAGAAACTTTTTCACATTGAAATTAAAGCAGCAATGTTCTTTTTCTTATCCCATATGCTTCCGCGATATATTTGGAAATTGACTGTAAATTCTCTGTTTTTTCACATGCTAAAATTGACCTTAGATCATGTCTTAGCGCTGCTGGGGAGGAAAATACATTGCATCTATTTCTAACAGTGCTATAAGCTTCACATTCAAAAATAAAATGATTTTCGTCTTCGTTTTTTTGGTGGCATAATCTACAAAGTGAACCATCATCACTGCTTTGCTGAAACCATCTTTGACTCTTATCAAGACCAAGTGTTCTTGTTCTAAAACGTGCCAGCAGGCTCC
>JAPXFY010000023.1:1365097-1370097 GCA_030674185.1 Monoplex corrugatus
GACTCTCAAGAATGGTAGTGAGGTGTGATTTCTGACAGGTGTGGAGCTTTCCACCATCACTGAGGACAGCAGGATGTGACTGGTTCTCATGACGGAAGAACTCCTTCAAGTCACACTCTCTGCTCTAGCATGATATGAACAGCTTGGAGAACAGTTGACAGTCTGCCTTCAGCACTTTTTGATTTGAAGAGTCAACAGACGCTGGTACCTGTCGGAAAAAGTCAACCCTGTTCTTCTTGATTGGTTCATAGAAGGTGGATTCTTCTTCCCCTTCCAGTCCCTTCATAAAGTCCTGGAAACGGACCTTGCCTTTCTCAAGGTGTGTGCCAATCAGCTCGGCAGCAGTTTGGTGAGCAATATCCTTTGTATCAAGCGAAAACAGGTCCCGACTCTCCTCCTGGAAAGGATTGCCCATATCTTGCATGGCTTGTGAGAGCTTTTCTACTTTCTCAAGGAACACTCTTTGTGCTCGTTCTGTCTCCTCATGGTGGCTGGTGTGTTCAGTACCCTCTTTGGTCCCACATGCTGCCTCATACTGTGCAACCAAGTGGCTGACTTCAGGACCAGCTATCATCCATTTTCACAGTGCTGATGGGTCTTCAGTCACGCCGATCGCATCCCCGTCTGCCTTGATGACAGTGTTGGCCTGCTCGTGAGCTTGGTCAATAACCACTGCTGAGAACTGTCGGCTCGATTTGTGTACAACAAAGTCTCCACTCTGGAACTCCTGAGCCAGCTGAGGATGCTTCTGTTCCAGGGTCACCATGTCTCTGTAGTGGATCGGAAGCCACCGTGCATAGTTTACATTGTTGTTGGCAAAGAAGCACAATATCAGCTGAGCCAGTGACTGACAGTACAGGAAGAAGTTGGCTTCCCTGAATGATCGGATCAACAAGAGGATCACCAGTTCCATTGACAGCACCATATACCAGAAAATGAAACTGGGGACTTTGCAGTTTGCGATGCTCACACCAAGCTTCGAAGCCAGGCATCTCTTTGGGTTGTTCATCTGTCTCTTTCGAGTAGTCCGTGTGAGCTGCCTTCAGAAGCTTGTACAGACTGCATGTTGTTATCTGGTGCATCTGTCGTGTCCTAGTGATGCTCGAAGCTGTCAGAAATGAATCTGCTGTCCCAGGAGATGCCATCCCTGTCTCCACGAGGGCTCCTGTCCAACCCTGTCCTGGAGTAGAGTTCCAATGGATTTCAGTGCCGCCATCTCAATATGCAAGCCTCCGAACATTATGACGACCTTGTCCTGACCGTAGATTTCAGGCCAGTGCCACTGGACCTGATTGGCTACTGCATATATTGGCTGGTCAGCAGCAATGACTGGCACCTGACCAGGGTTCAGATGCCACTATCTCCTTGATCTTGTCCATCACATGCTTGACTGTAGCAACCGAGTGGCCTGATCTGACAGCAGAGGCAAAAGTGATGTAATGCTGACCTCACATGGCTTTCCTCACTTCTGTGAAGCATGGTGGGCTGTACACCATCCAGGTAACTACATGCAAAGCAATGTAAAGCACCGTTACCCTGGCTGGCACACCCTGTCAGTTCTGGCGAGGCTGTCTAACTAAACATCTATGTTAAACTAGATCTACATGAAATCCACAGTAGCTAACCGAAGCGGGGCTTATTAGACAGCAGTTGGGACACTAAACTAATTATTTAGCTACACTAAATAATTATTCAGCTGATGCTGCTTGTTGCATTGTGTAAATGGCAGTTGTCACATTTCTTCTTTACACGAGATCACTGACTCATTCGTATACACAGCAGCTTTGATATCTTTAGACAGTTCAGATAGTAAGTATTGATGAAGGGAAGGAGACCAGTAAGTATTGATGAAGGGAAGGAGACCAGTAAGTATTGATGAAGGGAAGGAGACCAGTAAGTATTGATGAAGGGAAGGAGACCAGTAAGTATTGATGAAGGGAAGGAGACCAGTAAGTATTGATGAAGGGAAGGAAGAGACCAGGGGAGAATACCCACCTTCAGGACCCCCTGGCACAGTCGGATTTTCTCCTGATGATGTGAACTTCTAACAAGCAAGTGGCAGTCATTTGATGACAGTCTTTAATCCATGACCTTGGACATTGACACGGTGACAGACCTGACACGGCGCTTAGCAGTTGGTATGGCCGTAAGCAACACGACATGACATGACACGACATGACACGAAACTGAACTGACCCAGTTATCACACAAGCACTTTCCTCAACGTGGCACAGAACTGATTTAATTCAAATACTTCTTTAAAGCAAATTCCACGGCGATTTCAATTTCAGGATTTCTCAACACAGCATTTCCACTGTGGCTGAGGACAGAGAGGGTGGAAGATGTACTTGCAGCAACAAGGGTTATGTGCATATGGATGGCCATGATCGCCAACACTATGTGGCAGGGCACATGATGATGATGATGAGCATTTCCACGCTAGCAACAAGTTGTATGTGCACTGACGCTGTAGGTTCCATGGAATGGGAACAGACCCAAACTGAGCATGACCCAAACTGAGCATGACCCAAACCGAGCATGATATCACCCATAAGTCTGCGTATAAACCCAACGCACGCTGGTAAAATGGTTCACCTCGCTTTCCCTCTTCTCCTTCACCACCCTCTCTCTTCGTAAATTAATTAATGCTCATTTCGCACCTGTGTTACTGTGACTGCAGGTAGAAGACAGCACTAGAGACATGCTTAGTTCACGGACACTGATGGCCACTTTCATGATGTGAATTAGCAAACCTACCAGTCTGCAGCCACAAAGCACAACAGGAAACACAGGCAAGTATAATTATCTGCCGCCATTTACATCTGGGGACGTCGTAATTGTTTTACGTGTTGGCGTTTATAGCAACAACTTCTACGGATATCCTCCGGGAAAGTGTGTTAAATATATTGTGAAATATTGGTTAACTTGGCGTGTGGAACGGTAACCTACAATATTTTGTATGAAAAAAGTCACAGATCAGGACGTCACCAGACAACTGTGCATTCGACTGGTTTCATTTTGTCTTGATGTTATAAGTTGTTGAAGATTTTGCTGTTGCTTAAATGTAGCGTTTTATGAATGTGTGGGGTTTGTTGTTCAGAACTCTAATTCATATTCTATAGCTGCATTCTGTGCTGCTGAACAGACATTTCTTGAGGCCTCAATGTGTCATAAACATGGAGGACTTTGTTACAGTGTGTTGTTACAGTGTGTTGTAACGAAGGAACCAGAAAGCGCATACTCAAATAAATGTCCCTTGGCTGTCGTTTGTGAAACTGTAGTTGGTGATTTTGTTCCCCCTTGGGGACTAAACTAGACAACAGAATGCAGCGCATAGGAAAGACCATCATCATCATGTGGCCTGCCGCATGGCGTTGGTGATCACGGCCCTCCATATGTATCTATCCCTTGTCGCCACAAGCACATCTTCCACCCTCTCTGTCTTCAGCCACCCTGCAAGTCCGTCCATATTTTCTCCCTGGGTCTGCCTGGTGTTCTCTTTCCATCCAGCTTTCCTGTTGTGATCAGATGCTCTAATTCCCCTTTCCTCATAAATGTCCGATAAATGTTGCTTGTCTTTCCCTGATCATTAATCTTCTTGAGTCTGCCTCCATCAAGACTAAAAAACACTACAGCAAAATCAACAACATGAAGCTGATCGTTTTGGGCAAGGAGACGTGATGGATGTCCGCAGGACTGCTCTTCCCATCGCCTCTCTGGCGGGGATGTTTCCGTGTGAATCCTCGAAAGACGTCAAGACCCTGGTGGACGTCTGGTGTGGCAGGCCTCAGCCACTGGTGGCATAAAGCAGGCCTCAGCCACTGGTGGCATAAAGCAGGCCTCAGCCACTGGTGGCATAAAGCAGGCCCACCGTTTGACTCGCCTTGTGATCTTGACTTAGCCCGTCGTCACAGCTGTCTTTGATGTTGGGGCCATAATTCAGCCCGCTACAAATTCTGTCATCTTACGCTGTCACAACCACTTGTCAGTTTCGTCAGCGCCACACCGAGATCTCGCGAGTGTTGGACGTGACCAGGGTAGACAACTCTTTTTCACGCTTTGCAGACGGGCCTTTTGAAGAAGCTCCATTCGCATGCCGTAAAGTTTGAGGGGGAAAAAAGAATGATGCAGGGAGGTCATTAAAAGAGGTGCACGTCAAACCCCGCTGACATTTTTATTTCATACGCTTTTAAGTGTTTTTGCATTTCATTGTCAACCTTAAGTAAAAAACAAGAACATTTGTACGTAAATCAAAATGAGTTCAGTTTCAGGGAGAATTCAGAATATGGGTATATTCTGAATCATATGTACCATTTATTCTTGTCTTATGGTATGAAACGTGTTTAATTAAAAAAAAAGCGACTTGTACGTTGCTAAAAGCCATCTAAACAGTAACTGTAGTCTACTTATGTAGATGTTGTAACAAGGGACTGCTATGTCCATAGTCAGTGTGTCTTCACAGTGCAGCATCAGCCTGGTTTTTCGGTTCTCCTTTTTTCCGATCTTCCTTCAAAAATAAATCTACTGAGTGAAGACATTTGTGTGTGTGTGTGTAGTGTGTGTGGTGTGTGTGTGTGTGTGTGTGTGTGTGTGTGTGTGGTGAGTGTGTGTGTGTGTGTGGGTGTGTGTGTGTGTGTGTGTGTGTGTGTGTGTGTGTGTGTGTGTGTGAGCTGAGTGTGTGTGTGTGTGTGTGGAGAGAGAGAGAGAGAGAGTGTGTGTGTGAGTGTGTGGAGCATGAGTGTGTGTGTGTGTGTGCGTGTGTGTGTGAGCATGAGTGTGTGTGTGTGTTGTGCGTGTGTGTGAGAGAGAGAGAGAGAGAGAGAGAGTGTGTGTGTGTGTGTGTGTGTGTGGAGAGAGACACAGAGAGAGAGAGAGAGAGAGAGTGTGTGTGTGTGTGTGTGTGTGTTTGTGTGTGTGTGTGAGAGAGAGAGAGTGTGTGTGTTTGAGAGAGAGAGAGAGTGAGAGAGAGAGAGAGTGTGTGTGTGTGTGTGTGCGTGTGT
>JAPXFY010000023.1:1375097-1382597 GCA_030674185.1 Monoplex corrugatus
GACTGTAAGGCATATAATACAGATTTTGAATCAACAAAGAGAACTACTTTGAAAGACACAGGCCGTAGGCTTATTAAATAATGCAACGCTTGAACAACAGCGACCAATTCTGCTGTATATATAGATACATTTGCCCCAATGAAAAAAGACTTTTTAATGTTAAATTTTGGAACATAAAAGGCTGCTCCAGCGCTCTGATTTGCTAAGACTGACCCATCGGTAAAAATGTGGAGGTGGGTACGGTACTTTTCATCGATGTGTTCACAAGCTGTGGATAGCGTAATGTTGACATTATTATCTTTTTTAACGTCTGCATAATCGAGATCAAATGTGGCCTTTAGCATTTCCCATGTAGGGATAGGCGTTATCGTTGGTTTTTCGGCTATTTCATCCATAGTTATGCTGGATTGTTTGATCAGGTCAGATATGTAAGTTGCGGCTGTAATTTGTGATGAAATGTTTTTTGTTCGTTTTGGAAAGTCAGTATCAGACCTGATCTTAATTTCTTTGCTCACAAAATTATTCGCTTGTGAAGTAGTTCTAATTGCAAACTTTGCTGTAGCTAACTCACGGTGGTTGTTTAAAGGTAGAATTCCAGCAACTTTGTACGTTTCCAGAGTAGAAGCATAAGTTGGTACACCTACTGCAATTTTAAGACTTTTGCAGTCCAAGCTCTGAATCTTTTTTAGTAAATATTTGGGTGCATTGAAAAAAACTTCTTGCGTGTAGGATAATTTAGACCTGACCAGCGCCGTTGACAGATGAATCAGTACATTTGTATCCATTCCCCAGGGTAATTTGCTTATTATCTTTAGAAAATTTAAGGTTTTTCGCGCTTTTGTTAAAATATAATCAAAATGGACATTCCAGCTTAATTTCGACGTGATGTAAACTCCCAGAAATTTTACGACCTGTTTGTAATTTAACACTTCACCAAGCAATTTGAAAGTAGGCAAGTTGTTTGAGTTACCACCAGGATCAAACAGCATCATGTTAATTTTTTTTCTGCTGACAACGACAGACCATTTTCTAACATATAGTTTCCAAGATTATCAAGATCAATTTGATACAACTTCCTGATGTAATTTCGCGTTCTCTGTGGAGTTGTCTTTTTTAAAGTGATATTCATCCAAGTGCGTATATCATCAGCGTACTGTACTAAAACAACACGATTTGAAAAAGCTTTAGGAAGATCCTGTATAAGGATATTAAATAAAATAGGTGCTATCACTGAACCTTGTGGAATCCCCATGTCGAGGCGTCGTGAAGAAGAATAACTAGCTCCCACTCTTGCCTGAATTGTTCTTTTAGCTAAAAAAGATTTAATGTAATTGAACATATTGCCCGATAAACCAACAGATTTTAGCTTGAACAATAAACGTTTATGCCAAACTTGATCGTAAGCTTTTTTCACATCAAAGAAGGTAGCTAAAACACTTTTTCTGCGGGCAAACTGTTGTTTGATCTGAGTTGTAAGTTTAACCAGGTGCTCAACTGCTGATCTTCCTTTTCTAAAACCTGCCTGGTTTACCGGAATAACGTTATTTTTTTCACAGTAGTGTAAAAGTCTGTTTAAGATCAATCTTTCCATTAGTTTGCTTGTGTGGGACGTCAAAGCAATGGGTCTGTAACTGTTTTTATCGGTTTTCGATTTTCCTGTTTTTAAGATTGGTATAACTATAGACTTTTGCCAGATTTGTGGTACAGTTCCGCTAACCCAGCATTTCTGCAAAATTTTGTGTAGGAAAATAAGGTAGTTTTCAGGGAGATGTTTAATCATTTCAGTCGAAACTGCATCAACACCTACCGAACTCTTTTTGTTGTGTAGAGACAGTACTGTGTTTTTTAGCTCTTCTAAGGTGATTGGAGAATTAAACCAGAGATCATTCTGTGGTACTGGATCAGTGTAGATTGGGTTGTTATCTTCCATTTCTCTGTGGTCACGGTATGTGTCTGTGTGTGTGTGTAAGACCTATCTGTGTGTGTGTGCAAGACTTGTCTGTGTGTGTGTGTGCAAGACCTGTCTGTGTGTGTGTGTGCAAGACTTGTCTGTGTGTGTGTGCAAGACCTGTCTGTGTGTGTGTGTGTGTGTGTGTGTGTGTTGTGTGTGTGTGTAAGATGCATTGTCTGTGTGTGTGTGCAAGACTTGTCTGTGTTGTGTGCAAGACTTGTCTGTGTGAGTGTGCAAGACTTTGTCTGTGTTGTGTGTGTTAAGACCTTGTCTGTGTGTGTAAGACTTGTCTGTGTGATGTAAGAGCTTGTCTGTGTGATTGTGTGTAAGACTGTGTCGGTGTGTGTGTTGTGTGTGTTGTTGTGTGTGTGTGTAAGACCTGTCGTGTGTGTGTGTGTGTGTGTGTGTGTTGTGTGTGTGTGTGTGTGTGTAAGACCTGTCTGTGTGTGTGTGAGATTGTCTGTGTGTGTGTGTGTAAGACTGTCTGTGTGTGTGTGTTGTGGTGGTAAGATGTTGGTGTTGTGTGTAGACTGTCTGTGTGTTGTGTGTAAGACCTGTCTGTGTGTGTGTGTGCAAGACTTGTCTGTGTGTTGTTGTGTGTAAGACCTGTCTGTGTTGTGTCGTGTAGACTGTGGTGTGTTGGTAAGACCTGTCTGTGTGTGTTGTGTGTAAGACTCTGTGTGTGTGTGTGTGTGTAAGACCTGTCTGTGTGTGTGTGTGTAAGACCTGTCTGTGTGTGTTGTGTGTAAGACCTGTCATGTGTGTGTGTGTGTGTAAGACCTGTCTGTGTGTGTGTGTAAGACCTGTCATGTGTGTGTGTGTGTAAGACCTGTCTGTGTGTGTGTGTAAGACCTGCCATGTGTGTTGTGTGTGTAAGACCTGTGTCTGTGTGTGTGTGTAAGACCTGTCATGTGTGTGTGTGTTGTAAGACCTGTCTGTGTGTGTGTGTAGTAAGCCTGTCATGGTGTGTGTGTGTGTTGTGTGTAAGACCTGTCTGTGTGTGTGTGTGTGTGTGTGTAAGACCTGTTGCTGTGTGTTGTTGTGTGTAAGACCTGTCTCTGTGTCTGTGTGTGTTGTGTGTAAGACCTGTCTGTGTCTGTGTCTGTGTGTGTTGTGTGTAAGACTTGTTTGTGTGTGTGTGTGTGTAAGACCTGTCTATGTGTGTGTAAGACCTGTCTGTGTGTGTTGTGTGTAAGACCTGTCTGTGTGTGTGTGTGTTGTGTGTAAGACCTGTCTGTGTGTGTTGTGTGTAAGACCTGTCTGTGTGTGTGTGTGTAAGACCTGTCTGTGTCGTTGTGTCTGTGTGTGTTGTGTGTAAGACTTGTCTGTGTGTGTGGTGTGTAAGACCTGTCTGATGGTGTTGTGTAAGACCTGTCTGTGTGTGTTGTGTGTGTAAGACCTGTCTGTGTGTGTGTGCTGTGTTGTGTGTAAGACCTGTCTGTGTGTGTGTGTGTAAGACCTGTCTGTGTGTGTGTGTGTAAGACCTGTCTGTGTCTGTGTCTGTGTGTGTTGTGTGTAAGACCTGTCTGTGTCTGTGTCTGTGTGTGTTGTGTGTAAGACTGTCTGTGTGTGTGTGTGTAAGACCTGTCTATGTGTGTGTAAGACCTGTCTGTGTGTGTTGTGTGTAAGACCTGTCTGTGTGTGTGTGTGTGTTGTGTGTAAGACCTGTCTGTGTGTGTTGTGTGTAAGACCTGTCTTGTGTGTGTGTGTGTGTTTTGTGTAAGACCTGTCTGTGTGTGTTGTGTTGTAAGACCTGTCTGTGTCTGTGTGTGTGTGTGTAAGACCTGTCTGTGTGTGTGTGTGTAAGACCTGTCTGTGTGTGTGTGTGTAAGACCTGTCTGTGTGTGTTGTGTGTAAGACCTGTCTGTGTGTGTGTGTAAGACCTGTCTGTGTGTGTGTGTAAGACCTGTCTGTGTGTTGTGTGTAAGACTTGTCTGTGTGTGTTGTGTGTAAGACCTGTCTGTGTGTGTTGTTTGTAAGACCTGTCATGTGTGTGTGTGTGTAAGACCTGTCTGTGTGTGTGTGTAAGACCTGTCTGTGTGTGTGTGCAAGACTTGTCTTGTGTGTTGTGTGTAAGACCTGTGTGTGTGTGTGTGTGTAAGACCTGTCTGTGTGTTGTGTGTAAGACTTGCTGTGTGTGTGTGTGTTGTGTGTGTTGTGTGTGTTGTGTGTAGATGTCTGTTGTTGTGTGTGTTGTGTGTTGTGTGTGTTGTTGTGTGTAAGTTGTCTGTGTGTGTGTGTAAGACTTGTCTGTGTGTGTGTGTGTGTAAGACCTGTCTGTGTGTTGTGTGAAGACTTGTCTGTGTGTGTGTGTAAGACTTCTGTGTGTGTGTGAAGACTTGTTGTTGTGTTGTGTGTAAGACCTGTCTGTGTGTGTGTGTGACTGTGTGTGTGGTGTGATGTCTGTGTGTTGTGTGTAAGACCTGTGCTGGTGTGTTGTGTGTGTTGTGTAGCTGTTGTGTGTTGCTGTGTAGACTGTCTGTGTGTGTTGTGTGTAAGACTGTGTGTGTGTGCTGTTGTGTGTAAGATGTTGTTGGTGTGTGTGTTGTGTGTAAGACTGTCTGTGTGTGTGTGTGTAAGACTGTGTTGTGTTGTGTGTAAGACTTGTCTGTGTGTGTTGTGTAAGACTGTGGTGTGTGTAGACTGCTGTGTTGGTAGACTTGTTGTTTGTGTTACTTTTGTGTTTAGTGTTGTGTGTGTAGACTTGTCTTGTGTTTGTTAGACTTCGTGTGTTTTGGTGTAAACTTTGTGTTTTAAACTGTGTGTGTTGACTCTGTGTGTGGTGAGACTGCTGTGTGTGACTTGTTGTGTAAGACTTGTTGTGTAACTGTGTGTTGTGTGTAGACTTCTGTGTGTTGTGTGTGACTGCTGTGTGTGTGTAGACTGCTTGTTTGTGTAGACGCTTGTTGTGTAGATTGGTGTGTGTAAACTGTGTGTGTTTGTAACGTGGTGTGTGTGTGTTGTGTGTGTGTGTGTGTGTGTAAGACCTGTCTGTGTGTTGTGTGTAAGACTTGTCTCTGTGTTGTGTGTGTGTGTGTGTTGTGTAAGACCTGTCTGTGTGTGTGTGTGTGTGTAAGACCTGTCTGTGTGTGTGTGTGTGTAAGACTTGTCTGTGTCTGTGTGTGTGTGTAAGACTTGTCTGTGTCTGTGTGTGTGTGTAAGACTTGTCTGTGTTGTGTGTGTGTGTAAGACTTGTCTGTGTGTGTGTGTGTAAGACTTGTCTGTGTCGTGTGTGTGTGTAAGACCTGTCTGTGTGTGTGGTGTAAGACTTGTCTGTGTGTGTGTGTAAGACCTGTCTGTGTGTGTGTAAGACTTGTCTGTGTGTGTTGTGTGTAAGACCTGTGTGTGTGTGTGTGTAAGACCTGTCTGTGTTGTTGTGTGTAAGACTTGTCTGTGTATTGTTGTAAGACTTGTCTGTGTGTTGTGTGTAAGACTTGTCTGTGTGTTGGTGTAAGACCTGTCTGTGTGAGTGTGTGTAAGACTTGTCTGTGTGTTGTGTGTAAGACTTGTCTGTGTGTTGTAGTGTAAGACCTGTCTGTGTGGTGTGTGTAAGACTTGTCTGTGTGTTGTGTGTAAGACTTGTCTGTGTGTTGTGTGTAAGACCTGTCTGTGTGTGTGTAAGACTTGTCTGTGTGTTGTGTGTAAGACCTGTCTGTGTGTGTGTAAGACTTGTCTGTGTGTTGTGTGTAAGACCTGTCTGTGTGTGTGTGTGTGTGTAAGACCTGTCTGTGTGTGTGTAAGACTTGTCTGTGTGTGTGTAAGACTTGTCTGTGTGTGTGTGTAAGACCTGTCTGTGTGTGTGTAAGACTTGTCTGTGTGTGTGTAAGACCTGTCTGTGTGTGTGTAAGACTTGTCTGTGTGTTGTGTTTAAGACCTGTCTGTGTGTGTGTGTAAGACTTGTCTATGTGTTGTGTATAAGACTTGTCTGTGTGTGTGTGTAAGACTTGTCTGTGTATAAGACCTGTCTGTGTGTGTGTGTGTAAGACTTGTCTGTGTGTGTGTGTGTAAGACCTGTCTGTGTGTGTGTGTGTAAGACTTGTCTGTGTGTGTGTGTAAGACCTGTCTGTGTTGTGTGTGTGTGTAAGACCTGTCTGTGTGTGTGTAAAACTTGTCTGTGTGTGTGTGTGTGTAAGACCTGTCTGTGTGTGTGTGTAAGACCTGTCTGTGTGTGTGTGTGTAAGACCTGTCTGTGTGTGTGAAGACCTGTCTGTGTGTGTGTAAGACCTGTCTGTGTGTGTGTGCGTAAGACCTGTCTGTGTGTGTGTGTGTGTGTGTGTGTAAGACTTGTCTGTGTGTGTGTAAGACCTGTCTGTGTGTGTGTGTGTGTGTGTGTAAGACCTGTCTATGTGTGTGTAAGACCTGTCTGTGTGTGTGTGTGTGTAAGACCTGTCTGTGTGTGTGTGTGTGTGTGTAAGACCTGTCTATGTGTGTGTAAGACCTGTCTGTGTGTGTGTGTGTGTAAGACCTGTCTGTGTGTGTGTGTGTGTGTGTAAGACTTGTCTCTGTGTGTGTGTGTGTGTAAGACCTGTGTGTGTGTGTGTGTGTGTGTGTGTAAGACTTGTCTGTGTGTGTGTGTCAGGTCGGATAGATGTATCCGCTACTGGTAACCTGGAACCCAGTACTACCTGTCACAGGGTCGAATTGCTGGCGACTAAACCAGCAACCCCACCAGTCCTCTCAGGAGGATGGTGAGGAGGGTGGCTAGAAACCCTGGTGGAAATAAATTAGATCCATCAAAGGGCGCCAGCTCTGGAGAGCTACCCGCGGCCATCTAGCTAAGGGAGTAAACCCTGACAGTAAATCCGGTGTGTGGGCCCCTAAGGCGGTTGGATGGCAAACCTTGTCACTTTCCGGCAGCTCCTGCGGCCGCGTTGGCACCAAAACGTAACAGCCCTGCTGTTCCTTTGGATCTGTCAGCGAGCTGGAGAGGGGGGACAAGTTGCATGGGCAACAGCCTGTCTTCCATATTACACTGCCCAGGCTTACATCTGTCCATTCAACCACAAACACTCATCGTGTTTCACCTTTGCCTTTAATTGGAGTTGTGTGTATAACACGGTGAAGACTGTGTGTGACTGTACGCCCTCATCATGTTTAACCTTTGTCTTTAATTGGAGTTGTCTATATAACACGGTGAAGACTGTGTGTGACTGTACGCCCTCATCATACTTCACCTTTGTCTTTAATTGGAGTTGTCTATATAACACGGTGAAGACTGTGTGTGACTGTACGCCCTCATCATGTTTAACCTTTGTCTTTAATTGGAGTTGTCTATATAACATGGTGAAGACTGTGTGTGACTGTAGGCCCTCATCATACTTCACCTCTGTCTTTAATTGGAGTTGTGTGTATAACACGGTGAAGACTGTGTGTGACTGTACGCCCTCATCATACTTCACCTTTGTCTTTAATTGGAGTTATCTATATAACACGGTGAAGACTGTGTGTGACTGTACGCCCTCATCATACTTCACCTTTGTCTTTAATTGGAGTTGTGTGTATAACACGGTGAAGACTATGTGTGACTGTACTCCCTCATCATACTTCAC
>JAPXFY010000023.1:1385097-1395097 GCA_030674185.1 Monoplex corrugatus
CCCATTTTCTTTGTTCATTTACTTTTGCTGTTAAGCCCATGTTCCCCCTTAAGTAAGAACTTTGATCTTTTTCAGATTAAATATCATACTATGTGAATCGTGAATCTCTGTGTTTGTCCGTGCATGTGTGTGTTTTGCGCGTGTGTGTGTGTGTGCGCGTTGGTGTGCGGCGTGTGTGTGTGTGTGTGTGTGTGTGGTGTGTGCGCGTGCCTGTGCGTGTGTGTGGGGTGTGCGCGTGCCTGTGCGTGTGGTGTGTGTGTGTGTATGTATGCGGAAGAGAGAGCCAAACTTTACACACACACACACACACATACACACACACACACACACACACACACACACACACATACGCACACACACATATACATGCACGCGCGCACACGCACAAACACACACACACGCACACACACTCACCACACGCACCCTAATAATGGGTCATGGGAGATTTCTTTAAAAAAAATATTTAAACGATACAGCCTGGCTTTCTCTCTGTCCGTCATTCATTTACACAGAGTAAGCAACAGACTGCTGAGCGCTGGTAGGTCCCCACAATGGCGGCCACTGGCAGCCAGCGGTGGGGGCATTTCGCCTCAACGCTCGCAGACAGGCGCGCGCAGTCTATATCTTAGATGTCTGTGGAAGACTGTGTGTGACTGTAGGCCCTCATCATGTTTCACGTCTGTCTTTAATTGGAGTTGAGGTGTCTGCAGAAGGCGACAGATTGTCGTTAACAGAGAACTGAGCTCACCACCAACTTTACGACTGCAGTGAAAAGCACACAGATGCCTGCAGGTGTTGTAACAGGCCCAACACCCAATCTCACCGTCTGTCCGTCCGTCTGTCTGTCTGTCTGTCTGTCTGGCCAGCTCTCCAGTTCAACATCCCTTCCCTGTGCTTCAGACTCTGAAACTGGCCTTGATGATCGTAATAGGCCAGGCGTGCAGCTATTAGTTTGCATATTGCGGTTACCATTGGCGACGGTAACTGATCAAGCGTGCAGTTCTTACTCTGCATAATTATTACGTTACCATTAATTACTGCGATTGGTCAAGCATGCAGCTTTTTTACTGCACTGAAGCTGTTATTTTGCATATTACATTAGTGTTAGTGTTGTCCACGATGTTTGATCATGCGAAGTTTATTTGTTCTGTAGCATCAAACAAGACGGTGGTTTTCAACAGCAAAAGGCACTTCTGTCAGTACTTTGCTTTACCCCAGGCGCCCTGGCCAAAACGTATTCACACAAAGCTGTCATGGACGACAGTTAGTGTCGTTATTCAGTGGGCAAAACCGTTGTATAAGTGGATATACTGTTGATGGTTGCAATAATTGATAACACTGGGTTCTGTGTTGCCAGCCTTGCCACTTGAGCTTGTAGCGCACTCAGTGCAGATCTCCTGTCCACCTGCATAGTGAATACCATTCCTAGATGGTGACTAAAGGTTGATGTTGTATTGATGATCCAGTGTGTTCGTGTTTTTTTGTCTTCCAGTTGTGACAAAATTTTAATGGAGTTTTAATACGGTCAGAAGGTTAAATAGAACTCGACCTAAGATTACACAAACTTACAAAACATGCCTTGGTGTGTCTGATGCAAGAGAGAAACAGCCTCCATTTGTCCAAACGACATCGTCTTCTAACAGGAAAAAGATATTTGCTTCACTATAATCTTTTCATAAACGCTTGAGATCTGACACCATTGTGTATGTGTGTGTGTGGTGTGGTGTGTGTGTGTGTGTGTGTGTGTGTGTGTGTGTGTGTGTGTAGTGTGTGTGTGTGTGTGTAAGTGTGTGTGTGTGTGTGTGTAAGTGTGTGTGTGTGTGTGTAAGTGTGTGTATGTGTGTTGTTTGTGTGTGTGTGTGTGTGTTGTGTATAGCGTGTGTGTGTGTATGTGTGTGTGTGTGTGTGTATGTGTGTGTGTGTGTGTGTGTGTGTGTGTAAGTGTGTGTGTGTGTATGTGGTGTTGTGTGTGTGTGTGTGTGTGTGTGTGTGTTCAGACACAGACACACCATGTGAAGTGTCTTTACTGTGAGGTGCGCATACTGTTCTGTCAGGACTCACCTGACGTCAGTGGGCTGAGCATGACGTTGAAGTGACATTAACAAATCTTTACGCCCCGTCAGCTCAGTTGAGTGTCATTGTTGATAACGTAGGGGTCGTGGGTTCGATCCTCGACTGGTCCACAGCGTTTTCCCTCTTCTGTTGCTGCTGCTGGGTTTTACGTGAAGAAAAGAAACGTTGATTATATTGTGCAGTATAGCTGTCACCTGTCTCACTGTCTTACTGTAGGTTGTTGAGCCATTGCTGTCTTAGCAGGAGACATTTGGTGATGTTTTGAATATGTTCAGACAGAACTGGTCTGTGTACAAGACATTTGGTGATGTTTTGAATATGTTCAAACAGAACTGGTCATTGTACAAGACATTTGGTGATGTTTAAAATATAGTTAAAAGAAGTTGGAAACTAGAGAGAAGACGGCGAACTGAAGTATTTTTGTAATTTGTCAGCGATGGACAATTTATGTTCTAAATGTTCTATGTGGGTTTTCACGATCTGTCTGCTTGCTTTTAGAAGGATATTCTTAGTGGCCTGCAAAAGTTTTTTATTTTTACTGTCAGAAGGAGTGTGTTTGAGTTGAAACCCTTTCGGGATGATATTTCTGCGTAGGCAACAACGCAGAAAGTATAATGACTGACTGTTTTTGTTTTGGTGATACAGGTCTTAGATGACTGACTGTTTTTGTTTTGGTGATAAGTCTTAGATGACTGACTGTTTTTGTTTTGGTGATACAGGTCTTAGATGACTGACTGTTTTTGTTTGGTGATACAGGTCTTAGATGACTGACTGTTTTGTTTGGTGATACAGTCTAGATGATGACTGTTTTTTTGTGATACAGGTCTTAGATGACTGACTGTTTTTGTTTTGGTGATACAGTCTTAGATGACTGACGTTTTGTTTTGGTGATACAGGTCTTAGATGACTGATGTTTTTGTTTGGTGATAAGTCTTAGATGACTGACTGTTTGTTTGGTGATACAGGTCTTACAGTAGGTACAGCGAGTGAAAAACGAGGAGGAAGAAGTGGAAACTAGAGAGAGACGTCAAAGAATGGTCTTGTAGAAGACATTTGGTGATGTTTAAAATATGTTCAAACACAACAGGCACAACTGAACTCCTTTGTTTTAAATTTTCATTTTTAAGGATCATTGCACTCAGGGAGGTTACCTTTGTGCTCACCTTTTTTTCCGTCCCATTTTCTACGCCATCTTATTGGCCACAGAAGCTGGAACAGTTTTTACAATGCCATGATGATGATGTCGATGAGGATGATAATCACGATGCTATGGAGTTCCATCTAGGACTGATACTGCGTGACAGGGTTGTACTCTACGCTTGTAATCATGATATATCCAGGCGTTAACCAGGCCCGAGAGATATAGACACCTGCAATGTTAGTCAGAAGAATTGATCAACACTCTCAATGACGCATCCGCGAAGTGGATGAGACTCGACGGTGTGGTTCCAGTCTTCCCAATGAGCCCATAGCATGCCCAACTCTGGGTAGGAGCCGGTTAGAGCCAAAAGATCCCACAATGATTTTTGAAGGGACTGATGGGGATTCGAACCACAACCTTCCAGTCAGTAGTCCGTTGCGTTAACCACTACAGCACGGCGACTGGTTCAACTGAACTGCTCTTAAATGACCCAGCAAGTGAGTGATGTGTGTTTACTGACCTTGTGGTGACTTCATTCTGCAAGTTTCTGTGGATACTGTGGCTCTGGCATTAGGGCTGAATGACAGGGAGAGGAGAGGGGGGGGGGGGGGTCACAGAGCCAAAATAAGTGACGTGGAAACAACGTTACTACAGAGACACTGATGACGCTGAACCCCCTTCCCCCTTCTCCCAAGATTGTCAAGTTATTCTAACATTGTCTCCTTTAAAAAAACAACAACTTTGAACAGAAAATCCAGACTTTATGTGTCTCAAGGTCACCTTGAAAAGGCCTCAGTAAGATTAAAGTTAATGTGCTCCAAGGATAATGGCAGAGTGTTACAACATCTAAGCTACATATTTAGATACTGTCAAAAGTTTTTGATAAAGTACCGCTAAAATAACCTACTTTAAAAACTGCTCAATTTGGGCTTTTTCGGCCATGTGACCTTGAGGGTTGGTGCCTCACCTTGCACTAATCTTTGTACGAGTCGTGAACAGTCCATACCTGTGACCAACATTTGGTAAAGATCCACCAATATGGAGCTGAGAAAACAATACAACAATACAATACAATACAATATTTTATTTATATAGCGCAAAATCTTGATAAAATCAAATCTAAGCGCTAAAACAGACACACACGCACGCACGCACACACACGCACGCCCGCACGCACGCACGCACGCACACACACACACACACACACACACACGGCTATAAATGGGGAGAAAGAATAAAAGCAATGGAAAATTATAAAGAGCACACAGTTCCCCTACACACACACATATGTTCACACAGTTCCCCTACACACACGCATATGTTCACACAGTTCCCCTACACACACACATATGTTCACACAGTTCCCTACACACATATGTTCACACAGTTCCCCTACACACACACATATGTTCACACAGTTCCCCTACACACACACATATGTTCACACAGTTCCCCTACACACACACATATGTTCACACAGTTCCCCTACACACACGCATATGTTCACACAGTTCCCCTACACACACACATATGTTCACACAGTTCCCCTACACACACAATTGTTCACACAGTTCCCCTACACACACACATATGTTCACACAGTTCCCCTACACACACACATATGTTCACACAGTTCCCCTACACACACGCATATGTTCACACAGTTCCCCTACACACACACATATGTTCACACAGTTCCCCATCACACATATGTTCACACAGTTCCCCTACACACACATATGTTCACACAGTTCCCCTACACATACATATGTTCACACAGTTCCCCTACACACACATATGTTCACACAGTTCCCATACACACACATATGTTCACACAGTTCCCCTACACACACATATGTTCACACAGTTCCCCTATACACACATATGTTCACACAGTTCCCCTATACACACATATGTTCACACAGTTCCCTACACACACATATGTTCACACAGTTCCCCTATACACACATATGTTCACACAGTTCCCCTACACACATAATAATAATAATAATAATTACAATATTTATATAGCGCAAAATCTTGATAAAATCAAATCTAAGCGCTGAAGCAGACACACACGCAAGCACGCACGCACGCACACACACGCACGCACACACACAGACACACACACACACACACACACCCACACACACGCATGGCTATAAATGGGGAGAAAGAATAAAAGCAATAAAAGCAAGAATAAAAGCAATGGAAAATTATAGAGAGCATAGCATATACAATTATATATTATAACCATGTGATTCCCTCCGAGCGGAGACAGGCTGCAGAGGGGGGGGGGGGGGGGGGGTTGAGTGAGGTTAGGATTTTATGCGGAGGAGAAAAGGTGAGTTTTGAGAGCGGACTTGAAGGAGACAAAAGTAGGTTGCTGACGGACTGAGAGAGGAAGTTTGTTCCAGGAGAGTGGACCAGAAACAGAAACACACATATGTTCACACAGTTCCCCTACACACACATATGTTCACACAGTTCCCCTACACACACTATGTTCACACAGTTCCCCTATACACACATATGTTCACACAGTTCCCCTATACACACATATGTTCACACAGTTCCCCTACACACACATATGTTCACACAGTTCCCCTACACACACATATGTTCACACAGTTCCCCTACACACACACATATGTTCACACAGTTCCCCTACACACACATGTTCACACAGTTCCCCTACACACACATATGTTCACACAGTTCCCCTACACACACATATGTTCACACAGTTCCCCTATACACACATATGTTCACACAGTTCCCCTACACAACATATGTTCACACAGTTCCCCTACACACACACACATATGTTCACACAGTTCCCCTACACACATGTGTGTTCACACAGTTCCCCTACACACACATATGTTCACACAGTTTCCCTACACACATATGTTCACACAGTTCCCCTACACACACATGTTCACACAGTTCCCCTACACACACATATGTTCACACAGTTCCCCTACACACACATATGTTCACACAGTTCCCCTACACACACATATGTTCACACAGATCCCCTACACATAACACACATATGTTCACACAGTTCCCCTACACACACACACATATGTTCACACAGTTCCCCTACACACACATATGTTCACACAGTCCCCTACACACACACACACATATGTTCACACAGTTCCCCTACACACACATATGTTCACACAGTTCCCCTACAAACACACATATGTTCACACAGTTCCCCTACACACACACACACATATGTTCACACAGTTCCCCTACACACACACACATATGTTCACACAGTTCCCTACACACACACATAATGCACACACCTCTCCAGTCCATATCAAATAAACGTTCATTTTTGTCAAAAGGAGACGAAGAAATGAGGACAGGAAAGAAAAAATCTTACTGGATATATTTAAATACTTCTCTCGTCCTTATTCTTTATTTCTCTTGTTGTTTAAAAAAGTCATTTATTTATTTTTTTGACAATTAGGATTTTACAACCAATAGTTTTTATAATCTTCCAGGAAACAGCTATCAATAGACAGACGAGTGATACAATACTGATGTGGGATTCCAGTGTCCTTATTCAATAAAGCGGCATATGACCAGAGAATCCAATTCATTATACTAAAACCAGCCCACACGTGACACAGCCGTTAAGTCCGCCGGCTGAGACAACTGACCTGATCGTATGAATAAATGAAGCGAACATGAAAGAGGCGAACAGATGTCTTAATACCTTAGTAACGCTGTAAGTATGATCATTAGGCACAGTGGGGGAAAGGCTTTCACACGACTCAGCCTGGCCAACCTCGCTTAGCGTCGGTACGTTGTACGACGTCAAAAGGACGTTTTGTTTCCGGTGCAAGACGTTTGATCCAAGATACCATCCCATACACAATGACCGTGTCGTCCCGTCACATCCAAAAACCTGGGACAACTGGCCTAAGCCGGTGTCGGTGGTCCGCCTGCACTCTTAATTAGATACGAGATCACTCGCAAATTAATTTGCTTGATACCCTGCTTCATCAGCGGAAGGACATCAAAGACGAAGTGTGTGTTCCGACTGTCAGCCAATGTTGAACGTGTGATGCGCAGGGCAATTAAGCGCAGTGATCTCTCACTTGTGTGAGGCTGGAGGGCGCAGGGGGTCCCATAATAGGCGCATTGTACAACCCTGATGGTTGTTTTAGTCAGCCTTTTCATTATTTTGACAACGCCCGCCTGCGCTACGCTTTGATGCGCTCTTCCTTCCCTCAGGCTTCTCGTCGATTCCGTGCAGTTGGTAGCTTACTTGTATGGTGAGCCATTGATGTATAAAGCTTGCGTTTTCTTCTTTTCTGGTCTCCGTCTGTTGTTCGTATCAAATTGGCAGTGGAAATGGTCAGGGGGTCGGTGTTTGTATGAATAAAGTGACAAAAAAAAAAAAAAAAAAAAAAAAAAAAAAAAAAAACAAACAAAAAAAAACAAACAAAACAAAACAAAAAAAACATGGTTTACACTTGTTTCGACCTCATTGTCAGACAGGATGTGTAGTGTGATGGCAGTGGAAATGGTGAGGGGGTCGGTGTTTGTATGAATAAAATGACTAAAAAAAAAAATAAAAAAAAAAAAAAAATTGAAAAGAAAAACAACACAACAAAACACAACACAACACAACAAAACACAACAAAACAAACAAAAACAGAAAAAAATACATGGTTTACACGTGTTTCGACCTCATTGTCGGACAGGATGTCCCTGTAGGCTTTCAGTTTCTAACAAGGCGGCATGTCGTCAGCCATCAAAGAGGGTAAAGGTAAAACAAGGTGTACTGTTAGGTCACAGTGGTTTGCATGGGCTGTCCTGTCTGGGGGAGTGCGTTGACGCTATGGAGCCCTACCCACTGTTTGTTTCTTGGGAACATTCTAGCAACGGGCATTTACAATAAGCTACTGACCACGCACGCGTACACACACACACACACAGATACAGACACACGCACACACATGCACAGACACTCACACACACACTCACACACGCGCACAGACACAGACACACGCACACACACGCACAGACACTCACACACACACACGCGCACACACACACGCGCGCGCGCGCACACACACACACACACTCTCTCTCACATACACACACACACACTCACACACATACACACACATACACGCGCACACACACACACACACACACACACACACACACGCACACGCACACGCACACACACACACGCACACACACTCACACACGCACAGACACAGACGCACGCTCACACGCGCACAGACACTCACACACACACTCACACACGCGCACACACACGCACACGCGCGCGCGTACACACACACACTCTCACATACACACACATACTCGTGCGCGCACTCACACACACACACACACACACACACACACACACACACACACACACACACACACACACACACACAACACACACAACACACACATACACACACGAACAATAACAGAAAAGAAAAAGAAAAAAAAACTTCCATTGAGCATTGCTATGGAACCATAGAAAAGTGCCGTCCAGCGCGCGGCCAGCCAGGATGCCAAGTCCAACAAGGGCGACCTGTGCGCAGCGTGGCTTGTTGATTCACGACGGTGTCTATAATCCAATATAATGGAGACCATCTATCGCATCCTGCGGGCGTCAACATGGCCCTTTGGAGCTGAGACACATCCATCTTGTGACAATGCAGGCCCTTGTGTTGTGTGCACGGTAAACTAGGGGAGAGGATACAGGTATTAGCCTGTTACATGCATTGCACTGCCCCGTAAGTAAGCAGCGACGAGTGAATTGATGAGCCAGGGTTGGGGACCTTTACATTGTTTTATTATCCTGGATAAGTTGGACTTGGTCGCTCTCCTTGTTTTACGCTCTTTGATAGCGAGGACAAGCGGCGATGTTGGGGAGCTAAAAGCCTGGAGGCAGTTTTTGTCGGACAATGAGGTCGCAACATGTGTAAACCACGCTCTTGTGTCCACCCTCTCTCCGTCTCTGTCCAGCTCCCAGAGTCTTTGAAGTGAGTGCGGGTTTTACACGTGGTGAGAGGTGAAGGGTCATTGAAGACTTTGACTTGGTGTCATGAGGGATGAGTAGAGTTGTTAGTGAGATGCCGTCAATCTGCTCCACACTGTTCTCTACCTGTGTGAAGGATGAGACACAAAACCCACAGACAGGTACGACCTCGAGGTCTGGCCAGATCATGGGGTGTATGTGCAGGCTTAAGGCTGGAGCAATGATCATTCTGGATCTTCTCCATCACATGGCACCTGTGACGTCAGTGCATGGAATTTATTCCGAGCGCGGAGACTTGTCTTGACCCAGCAACTCAGGGTAACGTCCGTCACACACACACACTCAATATCTGGTGTCTGGAGTTCAGTGCTCTACACAACACAGTTGGCTGCTTCACTGTCATTCTCAATGCTGCAGTCATTTTGGTGGTTTCTTTACTTCATGGCTCCCCTTCCCATTTCCATGTCAAAGCCCAACCAGCACACAAAGTTCTGCACAGGCTCAAGGCGTCTATCTCGTGATGTGGCAGTTTTAGGAGAAGCGGATATGGAACTGTCTGCGTTCGGTGAATAACCTCCAGACTGCATCGTAGTATCAGCGTGTATCGTACAGTAGCATGATCCAAAACAAGTGTGACTGCCCGCGTTCAAGCAAATAGGAACACAAAAAACAACAAACAAACAAACAAAAAACAAAAAAACAAAAACAAAACAAAAAAAAAAAAAGAATCAGAACGCGTATTTAATACAAGA
>JAPXFY010000023.1:1400097-1417597 GCA_030674185.1 Monoplex corrugatus
ACCACCACTACCACCACCACCACCAATCACCACCAACAAAATAAAATTAAAAAAACACACACAAAAACAAACCCAAAATACACAACCAAACAAAATACAAATAAACAAAAAACAAAAACAAAAACAAAAAAAGATAAAAACAAACACACAAACACACAAACACACAAACACACAAGCACAAACAAACACACAAACACACAAGCACAAACAAACAAACAAAAAACAAACTTACAAACAAACAAACACACAACCAGACAAACAAACAAACAAACAAACAAACAAACAAACAAACAACAAACAAACAAACAAACAAACAAACAAACAAACAAACAAACAAACCAAATCTAGACAAAGAACGAATCATTGTCTTGTCTTGTCTTGTTTTGTTGAATACGCGCTTACATTGGTTTTCTTGTTCTTCTGGTTCCTGTTTGCTTGGGCGCGGGCAGTCACACTTGTTTTGAATCATTAAATGCCAATCTGAAAACAGTGACAGACACGTCAACCATTTTTCTGAAGATGCGCTTTGTGATACTTTGTAGCACGAAAATTGTAAAAAAAAAAAAAGGTCTTGTGTAGAGATATTTGGGGTTTGTGTTCACAGATCTACATTTTGTCCCAGACGGATTATCAAATGAAACACTGAAGGGGCAGGTTGATGTGCAAGCCAAACTGTACAGAAGATTCCTACAGTATCATCATGAAATCTTGTCCTTATGAAATATTCACCACACTGTTCATCACTTATTCCCAGCTTCTCCTTGTGTCCCTGACCCGATTGCCCATCTATCTACACGGGGGGAGAATGAATAAATGGTTTATCATGACACAGACTAGAATGAATGGTTTATTATGACACAGACTACAATGAATGGTTTATTATGACACAGACTCGAATGAATGGTTTATTATGACACAGACTACAATGAATGGTTTATTATGACACAGACTAGAATGAATGGTTTATTATGACACAGACTACAATGAATGGTTTATTATGACACAGACTCGAATGAATGGTTTATTATGACACAGACTACAATGAATGGTTTATTATGACACAGACTCGAATGAATGGTTTATTATGACACAGACTAGAATGAATGGTTTATTATGACACAGACTCGAATGAATGGTTTATTATGACACAGACTACAATGAATGGTTTATCATGATACAGACTAGAATGAATGGTTTATTATGACACAGACTCGAATGAATGGTTTATTATGACACAGACTACAATGAATGGTTTATCATGACACAGACTACAATGAATGGTTTATTATGACACAGACTACAATGAATGGTTTATTATGACACAGACTACAATGAATGGTTTATTATGACACAGACTAGAATGAATGGTTTATCATGATACAGACTAGAATGAATGGTTTATTATGACACAGACTCGAATGAATGGTTTATTATGACACAGACTACAATGAATGGTTTATCATGACACAGACTACAATGAATGGTTTATTATGACACAGACTACAATGAATGGTTTATTATGACACAGACTACAATAAATGGTTTATTATGACACAGACTACAATGAATGGTTTATTATGACACAGACTAGAATGAATGGTTTATTATGACACAGACTACAATGAATGGTTTATCATGACACAGACTACAATGAATGGTTTATTATGACACAGACTCGAATGAATGGTTTATTATGACACAGACTAGAATGAATGGTTTATTATGACACAGACTAGAATGAATGGTTTATTATGACACAGACTAGAATGAATGGTTTATTATGACACAGACTACAATGAATGGTTTATTATGACATAGACTAGAATGAATGGTTTATTATGACACAGACAAGAATGAATGGTTTATTATGACATAGACTAGAATGAATGGTTTATTATGACACAGACTACAATGAATGGTTTATTATGACATAGACTAGAATGAATGGTTTATTATGACACAGACAAGAATGAATGGTTTCATTATGACATAGACTAGAATGAATGGTTTATTATGACACAGGCTAGAATGAATGGTTCATTATGACATAGACTACAATGAATGGTTTATTATGACACAGACTACAATGAATGGTTTATTATGACACAGACTAGAATGAATGGTTTATTATGACACAGACTAGAATGAATGGTTTATTATGACACAGACTACAATGAATGGTTTATTATGACATAGACTAGAATGAATGGTTTATTATGACACAGACTACAATGAATGGTTTATTATGACATAGACTAGAATGAATGGTTTATTATGACACAGACTACAATGAATGGTTTATTATGAACATAGACTAGAATGAATGGTTTATTATGACACAGGCTAGAATGAATGGTTTATTATGAACATAAACTAAATGAATGGTTTATTATGACACAGACTACAATGAATGGTTTATTATGACAGACTAGAATGAATGGTTTATTATGACACAGACTACAATGAATGGTTTATTATGACATAGACTAGAATGAATGGTTTATTATGACACAGACTAGAATGAATGGTTTATTATGACACAGACTACAATGAATGGTTTATTATGACACAGGCTAGAATGAATGGTTTATTATGACACAGGCTAGAATGAATGGTTTATTATGACACAGACTACAATGAATGGTTTATTATGACACAGGCTAGAATGAATGGTTTATTATGACACAAACTACAAGTAGAATGAATGGTTTATTATGACACAGACTACAATGAATGGTTTATTATGACACAGACTGGAATGAATTGTTTATTATGACACAAACTACATGTAGAATGAATGGTTTATTATGACACAGACTACAATGAATGGTTTATTATGACACAGGCTAGAATGAATGGTTTATTATGACACAGACTACAATGAATGGTTTATTATAACACAGACAAGAAATGAATAGTTTATTATGACACAGACTAGAATGGTTTAGTATGACACAGACTACAATGAATGGTTTATTATGACACAGACTACAATGAATGGTTTATTATGACACAGACTACAATGAATGGTTTATTATGACACAGACTACAATGAATGGTTTATTATGACACAGACTACCTCACCTGTCTCACCTGTCGACGTCACCGGGAACAGTGTTGGCCGCTGCACATGATGTCCTCACAAGTTGCCTCCAGCACTCTCGATCTTGGCTAAGTCTGACCACCTCCTGGAGTTTCTTGCCACTGATGTTTGTGATGTTTCTAGCAAGTGATGCAGGTGGCCGTCCTCTATTTCTCTTTCCTTCCACTTTACCTTGGAGGACAGTGGACATCAAGTCTGTTCTCTCATTACGGATTGCGTGTCCAACATATTTCAGTTTCCTCCGTTGTATGAGTACTAGAAGCTTGCGTGTAGTACCCAACTCATTCAGTATGCTTTCATTTGAGCGCCTATCCGTCCATTTGACCCTCAGCAGTCTTCGGTAAAACCACAGCTCTGCTGCTTCCACTCGTCTTTCATCCTCTTTCTTCATTGTCCATGCCTCGCAGCCGTATAACATCACTGGCCAGACAAGACATTTTAAGAGTTTTATCTTAAGGTCTGCTGTTATGCTGTGGTCTTTCCAAATATTGTTCAATTGAACCATACTGTTCTTGGCCATTCCAATTCTCATCTTTATGTCTTTTGAGCACACAGACTACAATGAATGGTTTATTATGACACAGACTACAATGAATGGTTTATTATGACACAGACTACAATGAATGGTTTATTATGACACAGACAAGAATGATGGTTTATTATAGTGAGGGGAAAGGAGCTGACAGCTATGCGAACTGGTGGCAGGGCGGGCTGCCTGAAAGAATAATAATAATAATAATATATTTTATTTATATAGCGCAAAATCTTGACAAAATCAAATCTAAGCGCTGAGCGTATACATGCATACATACCTACATACATATGAGCGTATACATGCATACATACATGCTTACATACTTACATACATAAATCTAAGCTGAGCGTATACATGCATACATACATACATACATACATAAATCTAAGCGTATACATACATACATACATACATACGTACGCACATGCATACATAATAATTACAATATTTATATAGCGCAAATCTCGACAAAATCAAATCCAAGCGCCGAAAAGACACACACGCACACACGCACGCACGCACGCACACACCCAACACACACACACACACACACACACACACACACACACACACACACACACACACACACACACACACACACACACACACACACACACAACACGGCCACAAATGGGGAGAAAAGAATAAAAGCAATAAAAGCAAGAATAAAACCAATGGAAAACCACAGAGAGCACATCATATACAATTATATATTAAAACAAAGTGATTCCCCTCCGAGCGGAGACAGGCTGCAGAGGGGGGTTGAGTGAGGTTAGGATTTTATGCAGAGGAGAAAAGGTGAGTTTTGAGAGCGGACTTGAAGGAGACAAAAGTAGGTTGCTGACGGACTGAGAGAGGAAGTTTGTTCCAGGAGAGTGGACCAGAAACAGAGAAGGCTCGTGGACCATAGGTATTGAGCTTAGTGCGTGGAAAGCGAAAAGTCAGAGGATCGGAGGCAGAGCGGAGGGTACGTGAGGGAACATAGATCTCAAGTAGGCTTGACAGGTAATCGGGGGCTGCGTTATTGAGGCTTTTGTAGCACATGGTGTCTAGTTTGTACTGTATGCGCTTTGATACAGGGAGCCAGTGAAGTTGTGCCAGGAGAGGAGATATGTGGTCAGCTTTTTTCTTTTTGAGTACAAGGCGTACAGCATTGTTTTGAATGCGCTGTAGGATGTGAATGGTGGAGGCAGGAAGACCAGACAGGAGTGAATTGCAATAGTCAATGCGAGACATTATGAAGGAGAGAACGAGTTTTGCAGTTGTTTCGACAGAGAGATACTTCCTGATCAGGCTTATACGGTGGAGATGATAGTAGCAAGATCTGGCAGTTTGAGAAACAAAGTTGTTCATGGACAGGGTAGAGTCAATGCAGACACCAAGGTTTTTAGCTGAATCAGAAATTGGGACTGATGTGTTACATAATGGGAGAGAAAGAGGAGGCAGCTGGGAAAGTTTCTGACGGGTGCCAATGAGGATAGCTTCTGTCTTGTCGTCATTAAGCTGAAGTCTATTGTGTGTCATCCAGTTCTTAATGTCCGAGTAACACTCAGTGGTGCGAGTCAACAGGCGCTGTATATTATCAGGTGAGTCACTATCTTGAAGTTGGGTGTCATCAGCATAGAAGTGGTGTTTTATAGAGTGGGAGTTGATGATGGTGGACAGGGGGGAGGTATAAAGAGTGAAAAGAACAGGGCCAAGGACAGATCCTTGTGGAACACCACAGGTCAGGTATGCAGGTTGAGAGTAAGTGCCATTGATGAGAACAGTTTGTTTTCTGTTTGATAAATACGAAGTGAAAAAGGAGAGAGCAATGTCAGAGATGCCAAAAGTATGATGAAGTCTAGAAAGGAGAATACCATGGTCAATGGTATCGAAAGCTGCAGACAGATCAAGGAGTGTGAGGAGAGAGACTTTGCCAGTATCAGTTGCAAGGAGGAGATTGTTGAGAATGTGTAGTAGGGCAGTTTCAGTGCTATGGCACTGGCGGTAGGCTGACTGGAAAGGATTGAGGAGATTGTTGGCAGACAGGTGAGAGTTCAGCTGGTTGAGGACGACTTTTTCAAGGAGTTTTGACAAGAAAGAGAGATTAGAGATAGGCCTGTAATTGTTCAGTTCATTTGGGTCTAAATTGTGTTTCTTGAGGAGAGGGTGAACAATAGCAGACTTGAAAGAATCTGGGACAGTTCCAGTTTGAAAAGAAGTGTTGATGATGTCAGTGATGAATGGGAGGAGAGTAGGGAGACAATCGGAGTAGAGAGAACCTGGAAGAGGATCCAGTTCGCAGGTTTTGAACGACATGGATCTGATTGTGTTGAAAATTTCTTCTTGTGAGACTGGGGTAAAAGTAGTGAGAGGTGTGCCAGAGAAGGAAGGGTCAGGTGGGTATGGTTGACAGGGTGTCCTGTCAAGCCTGTCACGAAGAGTTTGTATTTTGGTGGTGAAATACTTAGAGAATACAGATGGGAGTTCTTCATTTGTATGTTTTGTTGGGAGAGGTAAGTCTTTTCGTGTGCCAAGGAGATGATTCATGGTTGTAAAGAGTTCTTTTGAAGAAGAGGCATTCAGGATTTTGGTTTGGAAATAGCTTGTTTTTGCAGATGCAACGAGGGTGGATACTTTTGTTTTAGAGGCTTGGAAAAGTTGCCTGTGTACAGTGAGTTTGGATTTGCGCCAGCGGCGCTCTGCTCTGCGGCGGGCACGTTTTGCACAGGCAATCTCATGAGTGAGCCAGGGGGTAGGGGGGCGGTCAGGTAAAAGACGGGTTGTGGCTGGAGCATGAGTGTCCAGAAGATGGTGGAGAGTAGTATAGAATTCATCGGCAAGGTTATGTGACTTTTCAGAAAGGAGACGGGAGGCATCAGATGAAAATGTGGAGAGGTCGATAGATTTGAGATTGCGTCGAGTCACTGTGTGCGTGGTACGGGAAGGAGGAGAAATGTCAAGAGAACAGAGAATTGCAGAGTGGTCAGATGGAAGGGCTGAAGTTAGACGGGTAGAAAGAACTAAGCAGTTGTTAGTAGCTGAATTGTGGTGATCACGAGAAATGATCCAGTCAAGAATGTGACCTTTTTGATGGGTTGGTTCAGAAATGTGTTGAGTCATATTGTGATTGGACAGAGAGTTGATGATATGTCTTGTGTCATAACGGTGAGTGTTGTCATAGTGGACATTGATGTCACCTAGAATGATGAGATTTCCAGGTAAGAGGCAGTAGTGGTCAAGCAGTTGGTCAAAGTCAGAGAGAAACGTGGATGTGGTGAGTTTGTTGGCAGAGCTAGGTGGAGGTCGATAGACACAGGAGAAGGTGATGGGGTGAGGGGTGGATTGGAAGGATACTTCAACGTGCTCGAAAGAAGGATGGGAGAAAGGCAGAGACTGCGAGAAAGATAGGCGGGAATGGAGTGAGTCGTTGTAGAGGATGGCGATACCGCCACCTCGAGATGAGCGATGGAAAGAAGCAAGCCTGTAACCACTCGGAGTGAGGCTAGCATGTATAGGTTCATGACCAAGGGGGTTAAGCCATGTCTCTGTAATAAAAGCAATGTCAACGTGCTCATCAGCGATAAAATCGGCAATGACCTCAGCTTTGCCATCTTTGCATATTGATTGAGCGTTAAAAAGGCATAGTTTAAGTTTATCATATGGCGGCGGCCGAGGTGGCGAAGAAGGCGGCACCGACGGGACAAAAGACGAAGGTGACACCAGCGGGGCAGAAGACGAAGGCAGCAACGATGGAACAGAAGAAGAAGACAAAGGTAGCACCAGCGGGACAGAAGACGAGGGCAGCGCCGGCGGGACAGAAGACGAAGGCAGCACCGGCGGGACAGAAGGCGAAGGCGGCACCACCAGGACAGAAGGCGAAGGCGAAGATGGCAGAGGAGGAGACAAAGCCCGCAGCAGCGAGGTCGAAGGCAGGGGCAGTGGAGGAGACGAGGAAGCAGAAAAAGAAAAATGAGATGAAGACCAGAGTGGGGCGAGAGAGGGGTCTTCCATTCTCTCTTGGTCCAGAGGTTGGACTGGACCTGGTTGGTGCGCGCTGTGTGGCTATGTCCCGGGGTTTGTCATCTCCCCACCTTGCCATTCGGTTTATAGACAAGGTAACTGATGACTGGGTCCGAATGGGTCATGTTACGCACGGACAGCCCCCCCCCCCCCCCACCTTTGCTTGAAGAAATGACTGTCGATTGGCGTCAGGAGCTTTGGAGGTGAGTGTCCCGAGAGTGGCGAGGCATTGGTGCTTTGGGTCCCATCCACACCTTCGTGGTGTTTCTTGTTAACCACTAGACTACACTACACAACGCGACACGACACGACACGACACGACACGACACGACACGACACGGCACGGCACGACACGACATGACACGACACGACACGACACGACACGACGACACTGGACTAGACTACACTACACTAGACTACACTAGACTAGACTAGATTAGACTAGACTAGACTACACTACGTTACACGACACGACACGACATGACACGACACGACGACACTGGACTAGACTACACTACACTACACTAGACTACACTAGACTAGACTAGATTAGACTAGACTAGACTACACTACATACTCTACACTAGACTACACTACACTACACTACACTACACTACACTACACTTGGCTACACTAGACTACACTACACTACACTACACTAGACTAGACTACACTACACTACACTACATTACACTACACTACACTACACTAGACTAGACTACACTAGGCTACACTAGACTACACTACACTAGACTATGCTAGACTACACTACACTACACTACACTACATTACACTACACTACACTACACTACACTAGACTACACTACACTACACTACATTACACTACACTACACTAGACTAGACTACACTACACTACTCTACACTACTCTACACTACACTACACTACACTACACTACACTACACTACACTACACTACACTACACTACACTACGCTACGCTATGCTACGCTACGCTACACTACACTACACTACATTACACTACATTACACTACACTACACTACACTACTCTACACTACACTACACTACACTACACTACTCTACACTACACTACACTACACTAGACTACACTACACTACTCTACACTACACTACACTACACTACACTAGACTACACTACACTACACTAGACTACACTACACTACACTACTCTACACTACACTAGACTACACTACACTAGACTACACTACACTAGACTACACTACACTAGACTACACTAGACTACACTACACTAGACTACACTAGACTACACTACACTAGACTACACTACACTAGACTACACTACACTAGACTACACTACACTACACAGGACTACACTACACTAGACTAAACTAGATTAGACTAGACTAGACTAGACTACACTACACTACACTACACTACACTAGACTACACTACACTACACTACACTACACTACACTACACGACACGACAACACTGGACTGCACTACACTACACTAGACTACACTACACTACACTACACTACACTACACTACACTACACTACACTACACTACACTACACAACACGATGACACTGGACTACACTACACTACACTACACTACACTACACTACACTACACTACACTACACTACACTACACTACACTACACTACACTACACTACACTACACTACAATACACTACACTAGACTACACTACACTAGACTACACTACACTACACGACATGATGACACTGGACTACACTAGACTAGACTAGACTAGACTACACTACACTACACTACACGACACGACACGACACGACACGACACGACACGACAAGACACGACATGACACGACACGACACGACACGACAACACTGGACTACACTACACTACACTACACTAGACTACACTACACTACACTACACTACACTACACTACACTAGAGTAGACTAGACTAGACTAGACTACACTACACTACACTACACTACACTACACTACACTACACTACACTACACTACACTACACTACACGACACGACACGACAACACTGGACTACACCACACTACACTACACTACACTACACTACACTACACTACACTACACTACACTACACTAACTCACTACACTACACTACACTACACTACACTACACTACATACACTACACTACACTACACTACACTACACTACAGGAAGGTAAAGGTTTTATCAGCCATCTGTGTGGCGGTAGTGACTGCGTCTTTGGCAGCACTGCTGGCTCATTCAGTATAAGTAGTATCCCCACCTTCTGGAAATTCTGTGCTAGTAATTCCCCTTTTTCTGTCACTCTCTGTGTTTTCGCCCTGTTTCTCTTTGCTTTCTGTCATTTCTTACTATCATTTTCTGCCTTACTGGTCCATTCACCTGTATGTGTTTGATAAAGTCTTACGTACTTTCTCTTTGGACTGATAATTGGGTACTTGTATTAAGTGCTTTTTTTTCGGCTCTAAGGAAATGAGATACGCGGAAGCAATTTTTAGGTAACTTAATCCACTTTTTATGTATGTTTCAGTGTCCTTAGTTGTGTTTAAATTTGTATTTAAGTATGTTTTTTTAATCCTCTGTGCGATAAATTGGACAGAATGGTCAACGCCAGGGGCATCTCCTTAAATTATGTGCGTAAAAGCATTGGTATGTGTACTTAATTTTCTTTACCTGTTTTTCCCTGTTGAAGTGTTGTGTATGTTTCGAAACGGCTATAGCCCTGATATGGCTCTACGTAGTCGGCTGGGCTTTAAACAACAATAACAATAAAATAACAAGTAGTCTCTCTGTCTGTGTCAAACACACACGCGCGCATGCACGCACGCACACAAACAAACAAATAAGCAAACAAAGAAACACCATGCATACGCGCTCGCACGCTCGTACACAACGCAAAAAAAAAATCTTTTTCTTTTCTCTTATTCTACTATTTCTCTGTTGTCTGTCTGTCTGTCTGTCTCTGTCTGTCTGTCTGTCTCTGTCTGTCTGTCTCTCTTTCTTTTTTTTTTTCTTGAGCACTGTGGTGTGTGTGTGGTGTGTGGTGTGGTGGTGTTGTGTGTGTGTGGTGTGTGGTTGGTGTGTGTGTGTGTGTGTGTGTGTGTGTGGTGTGTGTGTGTGTGTGTGTGTGGTGTGTGTGTGTTGTTGTGTGTGGGTGTGTGGTGTGTGGTGTGTGTGTGTGTGTGTGTGTGTGGTGTGTGTGTGTGGTGTGTGTGTGTGTGGTGTGTGTGTGTGTGTGTGTGTGTGGTGTGTGTGTGGTGGTGTGTGTGTGTGGTGTGTTGTGGGGTGGTGTGTGTGTGTGTGTGTGTGTGTGTGTGTGTGTGTGTTGTGTGTGTGTGGTGTGTGTGTGTGTGTGTGGTGTGTGGTGTGTGTGTGTGGTGTGTGTGTGTGGTGTGTGTGTGTGGTGTGTGTGTGTGGTGTGTGTGTGGTGTGGTGTGTGGTGTGGGTGTGTGTGTGGTGTGTGTGTGTGTGTGTGTGTGTGGTATGGTGTGTGTGTGTGTGTGTGTGTGTGTGTGTGTGTGGTGTGTGTGTGTGGTGTGTTGTGTGTGGTGGGTGTATGTTGTGGGCGCTCTCATGTTTTGATAAGAAAGTCACTACCATGACATACAGGATCTTTAACGTGCGGACTTGATTTTCTTCCTCCAGTGGGTCTAGGCACCAGCAGGTCTGCATACTCACTGATCCGGGAGACGGTAAAATCTTTCACCGTTTACCCGTCAGGCCGAGGTGTCCACGTGGATCGCACCCAGGATCTTCATAACGAAAGTCTGACTTTCAGCCACTTGACCATGGCGCCCATCAATCCATTTCAAAGCAAGTGGCCCATAGGACCCCACACCAATCATATCCACTGACAGGCCACAGACTATGGAGTGGCACAGACCACAGACCACAGACTATGGAGTGGCACAGAATATGAAGTGGCACAGACCACAACACATTTGACTAAGCTTATGAAGTCTACCTTGGACTCTACAGCCACAACCAAATTACCTCTTACAAAATGGATGAAGTTAACAACCTTTCAACCCTCACGCCAACCAGATCGCACACGCTGGTCACGAGAACTCCCCTCCCACAAAACCATCTGGAAGAAACCAAGAGAGACCACTCTCATCGCCACGGTGTCCACTTTTGAAGCATCCCAAGCGACACATGCATAATTGAAGCGAGTGACGTAATCTCCGCCCGACGGCGAGAGGCTCCATCTGCCGGACACCTTGGGATCAAAGGGAGTGAATCAAGGCGGGCACACCTCAGAGTGGCCGATGAGGTGCCTATAACTCCCAGCTAATGAACCTGGAGCTAATTGAAGGTTGTGTGAAATGGTGGGCTATTCACGATCCATTATAGATTGTTTTCTTTTCCCATTGAGCGCTGACCAGGGGGCTGTTTCGCTTCTTTCAGAAGTAATTGTGTGAGAAACAAGAGGTGACCCCCTGCCACATAAATCGAAATAATTCCCTAGAGAACGAATCGCACAAACTAAGGTTTTTCAAAGACAACATTAAAAAAAAACTGGATCCAATCAATGTAGTCGACACAATTTCTGTTTTCAAATATAAACCCTTTGTCCGTAATTTCTTTTCATTGTTGTTGTTGTTGTTGTTATTGCATTTTTGTCTGTATAAGCGTGTTAAAGAACTTTCTTCTGCAGTCTTGAATAAATAAACTGTAATATGTCAGCGTGACTGTATTTGTGTGAAAATGTCCAACAAATGCAAATACCAAATGACGTTTTACATTTGAAAATGCAGTTACAGAAAATACCCATACAGATACACCAATTACGTCAAAATCTTACCATGCTAATGCGTGGACAGCCATATTCACGTGAATAAAATAATCACGACCGATGAATATGGAAAAGCCAAGCAAAGAAACAGACTTCTTACCGTGGGATTATTTCAGGTTTCAACGTACGCTTTTAAATGAATTATGCAATCAATGCATTCTATCATCATCTCATATCATGTATTTCCTGACCAAATATATTTGTGAATTTTCTTTCGTATTTGCACTCATAAATAACAACACCAACAGTCTTCGTGTCATAGAATTAAACATGATGTATGTCACAGAATTAAACATGATGTATGTCAGAATTAAACATGTCATAGAATTAAACATGATGTATGTCATAGAATTAAACATGATGTATGTCATAGAATTAAACATGATGTATGTCATTAATTAAAATGATGTATGTCAGAATTAAAACATGATGTATGTATAGAATAAACATGATGTATGTCATAAATTAAACATGATGATGTCATGAATTAAACATGTGTATGTATATAAATTAAACATGATGTATGTAAATTAAAAATGTATTTTAAATTAAAATGATGTATGTAAGAATTAAAATGATATGTAAATTAACATGATGTATGTATAGAATTAAACATGATGTATTCATAGAATTAAACATGATGTATTAGAAATTAAAATGATGTATGTATAGAATTAAAGTAATCAGAATTAACATGATGATTTAAGAATTAAACATGATGTATGTAAGAATTAAACATGATTGTATAGAATTAAACATGATTATGTCATAGAATTAAAATGATATATGTCATAGAATTAAAATGATGTATGTCATAGAATTAAACATGATTATGTCATGAATTAACATGATGTATGTCATAGAATAAAATGATGTTCAATTAAAAAATGATAGATTAAAATATATGTAAATAAAATGTATGTATAAATTAAAATATATGTAGAATTAAACATGATTATGTATAATTAAACTGATGTATAAAATTTAAAATGATTATTATTATTAAATGATTATGTCAAGATTAAACATATATGTCATAGAATTAAACATTGTATGTAAATTAACATGATGAGTATAGATAAATTAAATCATGATGTTATATAGAATTAAAATGATATATGTCATAGAATTAAATGATGTATGTCAGAATTAAAATGATTATCATAGAATTAAAATGATTATGTTAGAATTAAAATATGTATGATAAATTAAACATGATGTATGTATTAAATAAAATGTCATGATTAAAGATTAAAATATATGATAAATTAAACATGATGTTGTCATAATAAAATATTATAAACATGAATTATAAACAAATGAGTAATAATATGTAAAATTAAACATGATGATGTCATAAATTAAACTGATGTATGATAAATTAATGAATTAAATAAACATGAGTATGATATTAAAATGATGTATGTCATAGAATTAACATGATATTATGTATAGAATTAAAATGATGTTAAATTAAATGTAATGATATTAAAATGATGTATGTAAGAATTAAACATGATGTATGTTAGAATTAAACATGATGTATGTATATAAAATTTTAAAAATGATGTATGTCATAGAATAAACATGATGTATGTCATAGAATTAAAATGTATGTCATAGAATTAAACATGATGTATGAAATTAACATGTAATATTATATATGAATTAAAAGAATATTAAATTAAACATGAATTATAAAAAATATAGTATATAGAATTAAATGATGTATGTATTAATTAAACATGAATTGTCAGAATTAAACATGATGTATTAGAATTAACATGATGTTGCATAATTAAACATGATTCAGAATTAAAATTAACATGAATTAAATTTATGTCAAGAATTAAAAGATTATATTAAAAACATGATGTATGTCAAGAATTAAACAGATTATGTCATGAATAAACATAATGTATGTAGAATAAAATGTATGTCAAATTAAACATGATATGTAGAATTAAACATAGTATGTTAGAATTAAACATGATGTCATAGAATTAAACATGATAATGTTAGAAATTAAATGATTAATAAATTAAAATTAGTTTCAGAATTAAAAATGATGTATAGAATTAAAATGATGTTGTAAGAATTAAATGTATGTATAATTAAACATGATGTATTCAAGAATTAAAAATATGTAATAATTAAACATATGTATAAATTAAACATGATTATAGAATTAAAATATGTATGTATAAATTAAAATAATGTATTAGAATTAAACATGATTATTAGAATTAAATGATTAGTCAAGATTAAAATGAATAATGTATGAATTAACATGATGTATGTATAAATTAACATGTTATGTATAAAATAAAATATAAAATTGATTAAGAATTAAAAGAGTATGCATAGAATTAAACATGATGTATGTAATAAATTAAACATGATGTACATTAAGAATTACTATATATAAATAATATTCAATAAATATTATGAATAACATGAATGCATAGAAAATATGTAGATAAATTGCTAATTAAACATGATGTATGTCATAGAATTAAACATGATTATTGTCATAGAATTAAACATGATGTATGTCATAGAATTAAACATGATATATGTCAGAATTAACACGATATGTCATAATTAACATGATGTCATAGAATTATACATGATATATGTTCATGAATTAAACATGATGTATTCATAGAATTAAACAGTATGTCATTGAATTAAACATGATGTATGTCATAGAATTAAACATGATGTATGTCATAGAATTAAACATGATGTATGTCATGAATTAAACATGATGTATGTCATAGAATTAAACATGATGTATGTCATAGAATTAAACATGATTATATGTCATAGAATTAAACATGATGTATGTCAAATTAAACATGATGTATGTCATAGAATTAAACATGATGTATGTATAGAATAAACAGATGTATGTCATGAATTAAACATGATGTATGTCATAGAATTAAACATGATGTATGTCATAGAATTAAACATGATTATGTCATAGAATTAAACATGATATATGTCATAGAATTAAACATGATGTTGTCAGAATTAAACATGATATATGTCAGAATTAAACATGATGTATGTATAGAATTAAACATGATATATGTCAAGAATTAAACATGATGTATGTCATAGAATTAAACATGATGTATGTCATAGAATTAAATATGATGTATGTCATAGAATTAAACATGATGTATGTCATAGAAATTAAACATGATGTATGTCAGAATTAAACATGATGTATGTCAAATTAACAGTGAGTCAGAATTAAACATGATAGTATGTCATAGAATTAAACATGATGTATGTCATAGAATTAAACATGATGTATGTCAGAATTAAACATGATGTATGTCATAGAGAATTAAACATGATGTATGTCATAGAATTAAACATGATTATGTCAGAATTAAACATGATAGTATGTCATAGAATTAAACATATGTTGATGAATTAAAATGTATGTCATAGAATTAAACATGATGTATGTCATAGAATTAAACATGAGTATGTATGAATTAACATAGAGCAGAATTAAACATGAAAGTATGTCAATAAAATTAAAATGATGTATGTATTCATGAATTAAACATGAATGTATAGATTCAATGTATTCAGAATTAAACATGATATATGTCAGAATTAAACATGATGTATGTTATAGAATTAAACATGATGTATGTCATAGAATTAAACATGATGTATGTTATAGAATTAAACATGATGTATGTCATAGAATTAAACATGAATATATGTCAGAATTAAACATGATGTATGTCATAGAATTAAACATGATGTATGTCATAGAATTAAACATGATATAGTCAGAATTAAACATGATGTATGTCATAGAATTAAACATGATGTATGTCATAGAATTAAACATGATGTATGTCATAGAATTAAACATGATATAATGTCATAGAATTAAACATGATGTATGTCTAGAATATAAAAACATGATTGTATGTCACAGAATTAAACATGATGTATGTCATCAGAATTAAACATGATGTATGTCATAGAATTAAACATGATGTATGTCACAGAATTAAAACATGAATTAATGTCCATAGAATTAAACATGATGTATGTCATAGAATTAAACATGATATATGTCAGAATTAAACATGATGTATGTCATAGAATTAAACATGATGTATGTCATTGAATTAAACATGATGTAAGTATGTCAATTGGAATTAAACATGATGTATGTAAGAATTAAACATGATGTATGTCATAGAAATTAAACATGATGTATGTCATTAGAATTAAACATGATGTATGTATCATAGAATTAAACATGATGTATGTCATAGAATTAAACATGATGTATGTCATAGAATTAAACATGATGTATGTCATAGAATTAAACATGATATATGTCAGAATTAAACATGATGTATGTTCATAGAATTAAACATGATGTATGTCATAGAATTAAACATGATGTATTGTTAAGAATATAAAAATGATGTATGTCATAGAATTAAACATGATATATGTCATAGAATTAAACATGATGTATGTTCATAGAATTAAACATGATGTATGTCATAGAATTAAACATGATATATGTCATAGAATTAAACATGATGTATGTCATAGAATTAAAATGATGATATGTCATAGAATTAAACATGATGTATGTCATAGAATTAAACATGATTATGTCATGAATTAAACATGATGTATGTCATAGAATTAAACATGATGTATGTCATAGAATTAAACATGATGTATGTCAGAATTAAACATGATATATGTCATAGAATTAAACATGATATATGTCATAGAATTAAACATGATATATGTCATTAGAATTAAACATGATGTATGTCATAGAATTAAACACGATGTATGTCATGAATTAAACATGATGTATGTCATAGAATTAAACATGATGTATGTCAGAATTAAACATGATGTATGTCATAGAATTAAACATGATGTATGTCAGAATTAAACATGATGTATGTATAGAATTAAACATGATGTATGTATAGAATTAAACATGATGTATGTCATAGAATTTAACATGATGTATGTTATAGAATTAAACATGATGTATGTCATAGAATTAACAT
>JAPXFY010000023.1:1425097-1435097 GCA_030674185.1 Monoplex corrugatus
TATCACTGTGTTTTTGTGTTTGTTCTATCAAACACCTTATCACTGTGTTTGTTCTATCAAACACCTTATCATTGTGTTTTGTGTTTGTTCTATCAAACACCTTATCACTGTGTTTTGTGTTTGTTCTATCAAACACCTTATCACTGTGTTTTGTGTTTGTTCTATCAAACACCTTATCACTGTGTTTGTTCTATCAAACACCTTATCACTGTGTTTGTTCTATCAAACACCTTATCACTGTGTTTGTTCTATCAAACACCTTATCACTTGTGTTTGTTCTATCAAACAACTTATCACTGTGTTTTGTGTTTGTTCTATCAAACACCTTATCACTGTATTTATGTGTTTGTTCTATCAAACACCTTATCACTGTGTTTGTTCTATCAAACACCGTTATCACTGTGTTTTGTGTTTGTTCTATCAAACACCTTATCACTGTGTCTTGTTCTATCAAACACCTTATCACTGTGTTTGTGTTTTATCAAACACCTTATCACTGTGTTTGTTCTATCAAACACCTTATCACTGTGTTTGTTCTATCAACACCTTATCACTGTGTTTGTTCTATCAAACACCTTATCATGTGTTTTTTGTGTTTGTTCTATCAAACACCTTATCATCTGTGTTTGTTCTATCAAACACCTTATCACTGTGTTTTGTGTTTGTTCGATCAAACACCTTATCACTGTGTTTTGTGTTTGTTCTATCAAACACCTTATCGCTGTTGTGTTTGTTCTATCAAACACCTTATCACTGGTTTGTGTTGTTCTATCAAACACCTTATCACTGTGTTTTGTGTTTGTTCTATCAAACACCTTATCACTGTGTTTGTTCTATCAAACACCTTATCATTGTGTTTGTTCTATCAAAACCTTATCACTGTGTGTTGTGTTTTCATCAAATACCTTATCACTGTGTTTGTTCTTACAAACACCTTATCATGTTGTGTTTGTTCTATCAAACACCTTATCATGTGTTTTGTTCTATCAAACACCTTATCATTGTGTTTGTTCTATCAAACACCTTATCACTGTTTGTGTTTGTTCTATCAAACACCTTATCACTGTGTTTGTTCTATCAAACACCTTATCACTGTGTTGTGTTGTTCTATCAAACACCTTATCACATGTGTTTGTTCTATCAAACACCTTATCACTGTGTTTGTTCTATCAAACACCTTATCACTGTGTTTGTTCTATCAAACACCTTATCACTGTGTTTTTGTGTTTGTTCTATCAAACACCTTATCACTGTGTTTGTTCTATCAAACACCTTATCACTGTGTTTGTTCTATCAAACACCTTATCACTGTGTTTGTTCTATCAAACACCTTATCACTGTGTTTGTTTTCTATCAAACACCTTATCATTGTGTTTGTTCTATCAAACACCTTATCACTGTGTTTGTTCTATCAAACACCTTATCACTGTGTTTGTTCTATCAAACACCTTATCACTGTGTTTGTTCTATCAAACACCTTATCACTGTGTTTGTTCTATCAAACACCTTATCACTGTGTTTTGTTCTATCAAACACCTTATCATGTGTGTTTTGTGTTTGTTCTATCAAACACCTTATCACTGTGTTTTGTGTTTGTTCTATAAACAACTTATCACTGTATTATGTGTTTGTTCTATCAAACACCTTATCACTGTGTTTGTTCTATCAAACACCTTATCACTGTGTTTGTTTTCTATCAAACACCTTATCACTGTGTTTGTTTTATCAAACACTTATCATTTTTTTGTCTATCAAACACCTTCATGTGTTTGTTTATCAAAACCTTATCACTGTGTTTGTTTTAAACACCTTATCATTGTGTTGTTCTATCAAACACCTTATCATTGTGTTTGTTCTATAAACACCTTATCATTGTGTTTGTTTCTATCAAACACCTTATCACTGTGTTTGTTCTATCAAACACCTTATCACTGTGTTTGTTCTATCAAACACCTTATCATTGTGTTTGTTCTATCAAACACCTTATCACTGTGTTGTCTATCAAACACCTTATCACTGTGTTTGTTCTATCAAACCTTATCACTGTTTGTTCTATCAAACACCTTTCACTTGTGTTTGTTCTATCAAACACCTTATCACTGTGTTTGTTTATCAAACCTTATCTGTGTTTGTTCTATCAAACACCTTATCACTTGTGTGTTGTTCTATCAAACACTTATCATGTTTGTTTGTTCTATCAAACACCTTATCACTGTTTGTGTTTGTTCTATCAACACTTATCACTGTTTGGTTTTTGTGTTTGTTCTATCAACACCTTATCATGTGTTTGTTTATCAAACACCTTATCACTGTGTTTGTTTATCAAACACCTTATCACTTGTTTTGTGTTTGTTCTATCAAACCTTATCATGTGTTTGTTCTATCAAACACCTTATCACTGTGTTGTTCTATCAAACACTTATCACTGGTTTTTTTTGTGTTTGTTCTATCAAAACCTTATACTGTGTTTGTTCTATCAAACACCTTATCACTGTGTTTGTTCTATCAAACACCTTATCAGTGTTTGTTCTATCAAACACCTTATCACTGTGTTTGTTCTATCAAACACCTTATCACTGTGTTTGTTCTATCAAACACCTTATCATTTTTTGTTTGTTCTATCAACACCTTATCACTGTGTTTGTTCTATCAAACACCTTATCACTGTGTTTGTTCTATCAAACACTTATCACTGTGTTTGTTCTATCAAACACCTTATCACTGTGTTTGTTTATCAACACCTTATACTGTGTTTGTTCTATCAAACACCTTATCACTGTGTTTGTTCTATCAAACACCTTATCACTGTGTTTGTGTTTGTTCTATCAAACACCTTATCATGTTTTGTTCTATCAAACACCTTATCACTGTGTTGTTTCTATCAAACCTTATCACTGTTTTTTTTTGTTCTATCAACACTATCACTGTTTTTGTGTTGTTCATATCAAACATATCACTGTGTTTGTTCTATCAAACACCTTATCACTGTGTTTTTGTGTTTGTTCTATCAAACACCTTATCACTGTGTTGTTTACACTATCATACTATCACTGTTTTTGTGTTTGTTCTACAAAACCTTATCACTTTTTGTGTTTGTTCTATCAAACACCTTATCATTTTTGTTTTGTTCTATCAACCTTATCATGTTTTTGTTTTTTTCTATCAAACCTTATCAGTGTTTTTGTTTATCAAACACTTATCACTGTTTTTGTTACTTATACTTGTTTGTTCTATCAAACACTTATCACTGTTTTTTGTTTTGTTTTTATCAAACACCTTATCACTGTTTTTGTCTACAAAACCTATCTGTGTTTTGTTTGTTCTATCAAACCTTATCATGTGTTTGTTTATCAAACCTTATCTTTGTTTGTTCTATCAACACCTTATCACTGTGTTTGTTTGTTCAAAACTTATCGTTTTTTGTTGTTCTATCAAACACTAACTGTTTTTTGTTCCTTTATACTTATCTTTTGTTTGTCTATCAACACTTTTCATAATTGTGTTTGTTCTATCAAACACTTATCACTGTGTTTTTCTATCAATTTTTTGTTTCTCTTGTTTGTTCACAAACACTTATCATTGTGTTTTAGTAACTATCACACTTTCATTTGTTGTTGTTTATCAACACTTAACTGTGTTTGTTCATCAGCCTTTATCACTTTTTGTTTGTTTATAAACACCTTTATTTGTTTTATTTGTTTTTACAACACCTTATCATGTGTTTGTTCTATAAAACCTTATCACTGTGTTTGTTCTATCAAACCTTATCATTGGTTTGTTTCTATCAAAACTTATCATTTTTGTTTGTTCTTCAACACACCTTATTTGTTTTTTATCAACACCTTATCATGTTTTGTTCTATCAAACACCTTATCACTTGTTTGTTCTATCAAACACCTTTCATGTGTTTTTGTTTGTTATCAAACACTTATCATGTTTTTTTGTTTCTATCAAACACTTATCACTTTTGTTTGTTCTATCAAACACCTTATCATGTTTTGTTTTCTATCAAAACTTATCATGTTTTGTTCTACAAAACCTTATCACGTGTTTTTTTAAATTTGTGTTTTCAAAACACTTTACATGTTTTGTTTTGTTCTATCAAACACCTTATCATTGTGTTTGTTCTATCAAACACTTATCATGTGTTTGTTCTAACCCTATCACTGTGTTTGTTCTATCAACACCTTACTGTGTTTGTTTGTTTACATTCTTATCACTTTGTTTGTTTTCAAAAACCTTATCATTTTTGTTTTATACTATTGTTTATCACTTTTGTTTTCTACAATTTGTTTTTATAGATTTGTTCTACACTTATCTGGTTTGTTCTATCAAACACCTTATTTTGTTTGTTCTATCAACACCTATCACTTGTTTTTTCACAAACACTTTATCATTTTTTTTGTGTTTGTTTATCAAACACCTTATACTGTGTTTGTTCTATCAAACACCTTATCATGTGTTTTTCTATCAAACACTTATTGTGTTTGTTCTATCAAACACCTTATCATGTGTTGTTCTATCAAACACCTTATATTGTTTTTTGTTTCATCAAACCTTATCTTTTTTTTCTATCAATTTTCATTGTTTGTTCTATCAAACACTATCTGTGTTTTCTTGTGTTTGTTCTATCAAACACCTTATCATTTTTTTAGTTTGTTCTATCAAACACCTTATCATTGTTTGTTCTATCAAACACCTTATCACTGTGTTTGTTCTATCAACACTTATCATTGTGTTTTTGTTTTATCAACACCTATCTGTGTTTGTTCTATCAACACCTTATCATGTGTTTGTTTTTCTATCAAACCCTTATCATGGTTGTGTTTGTTTATCAAACACCTTATCATGGTTGTTTTTTATCAAACACCTTATCATTGTGTTTGTTTTTCAAACACCTTATATTGTTTTGTTCTATCAAACACCTTATCACTGTGTTTTTCATCAAACACCTTATCATGTTTTGTTTTTTCTATAAACACTTTCACTTGTTTTTTTGTTTGTTCTATCAACACCTTATCATTGTTTGTTCTATCAACACCTTTCTTGTGTTTGTTTCAAACACCTTATCATTGTTTGTTCTATCAAACACCTTATCACTGTGTTTGTGTTGTTCTATCAAACACCTTATCACGGTTTTTAACATAGTTTTGTGTTTCTATCAAACACCTTATCATCTGATTTTGTGTTTTTCTATCAAACACCTTATCACTGTGTTTTGTTCTATCAAACACCTTATCACTGTGTTTTTTGTTTGTTCTATCAAACACCTTATCACTGTGTGTTTGTTCTATCAAACACCTTATCACTTGTGTTTGTTCTATCAAACACCTTATTCACTGTGTTTGTTCTATCAAACACCTTATCACTGTGTTTTGTGTTTGTTCTATCAAACACCTTATCACTGTGTTTTTGTGTTTGTTCTATCAAACACCTTATCACTTGTGTTTGTTCTATCAAACACCTTATCACTGTGTTTGTTCATAAAACCTTATCACTGTGTTTGTTCTATCAAACACCTTATCATTGTGTTTTGTGTTTGTTCTATCAAACACCTTATCACTGTATTTTGTGTTTGTTCTATCAAACACCTTATCACTGATTTGTGTTTGTTTATCAAACACCTTATCACGTGTGTTTGTTCTATCAAACACCTTATCACTGTGTTTGTTCTATCAAACACCTTATCACTGTGTTTTTGTGTTTGTTCTATCAAACACCTTATCACTGTATTTGTGGTGTTCTATCAAAACATTATCACTGTGTTTGTTCTATCAAACACCTTATCACTGTGTTTTTTGTTTGTTCTATCAAACACCTTATCACTGTGTTTGTTCTACAAACACCTTATCACTGTGTTTGTTCTATCAAACACCTTATCACTGTGTTTGTTCTATCAAACACCTTATCACTGTCACTGTGTTTGTTCTATCAAACATCTTATCATGTGTTTTTTTTTTTCTATCAAACACCTTATCATTGTGTTTGTTCTATCAAACACCTTATCATTGTTTATCAAATTTTTTGTTTGTTCTTCAACACCACACGTTTTGTTGTCTATAAACTTTTTGTGTTTGTTCTATCAAACACCTTATCATTTGTTTGTTCTATCAAACACCTTATCATTGTGTTTTTGTGTTTGTTCTATCAAACACCTTATCATTGTGTTTGTTTCTATCAAACACCTTATCATTGTTTTTTGTGTTTGTTCTATAAACACCTTATCATGTGTTTGTCTATCAAACACCTTATATGTGTTTTCTATCAAACTTATCACTGTGTTTGTTCTATCAAACACCTTATACTGTTGTTCTACAACACTATATGTGTTGTTCTATCAACACTATCATGTGTTTGTCTATCAAACACCTACTGTTTGTTTACACACTTATTTGTTTTGTTATCAACACCTTATCATGGTTTGTCTATAACCTATCATGTGTTTGTTTGTTTTCAAACACTTATCATTGTGTTCTATAAACACTATATGTTTCATCAACCCTATCATGTTTGTTTATCAACACTTTCATGTGTTTGTTTTATCAACACTATCATGTTTACTATCAACCTATCCTGTTTGTCATCAACACCTTACACTGGTTGTTCTATCAAACCTTATCACGTGTTGTTCTATCAAACTTTGGTTGTTCAAACACCTATCATTGTTTTGTTCTATCAACACCTTTATTTTTTTTGTGTTGTTTATCAACTATACTGTGTTTGTTTATCAAACACCTTATCTGTGTTTTTGTGTGTTCATCAAACACTTATCATTGTTGTTCTATCAAACACTATCATGTGTTTTCTATCAAAACTTCACTGTTTTTTGTTCAAACCCTTATCACTGTGTTGTCTATCAAACACCTTATCATGTGTTGTTCTATCAAACCCTTATCATGTTTTTTTGTTGTTTCTATCAACACCTTATCACTGTTTTGTTCTATCAAACACCTTATCACTGTTTGTTCTATCAAACCTTATCACTGTTTGTCTATCAACCTTATCACTGTGTTTGTTTATCAACACCTATCATGTTTTTTGTTTGTTCTATAAACACCTATCATGTTTTTGTTCTATCAAACACTTATCATGTGTGTTCTATCAAACACCTTATCTGTTTTTGTTCTATCAACACTTACACTGTGTTGTTCTATCAACACCTTTCTGTGTTTGTTCTATCAAACACCTTATCACTGTGTTTGTTCTATCAACACTTTCACTGTGTTGTTCTATCAAACACCTTATCACTGTGTTTTTTATGTGTTTGTTCTATCAAACACCTTATCACTGTGTTTGTTCTATCAAACACCTTATCACTGTGTTTGTTCTATCAAACACCTTATCACTGTGTTTGTTCTATCAAACACCTTATCACTGTGTTGTTCTATCAAACACCTTATCACTTGTGTTTGTTCTATCAAACACCTTATCATGTGTTTGTTCTATCAAACACCTTATCAATTGTGTTTGTTCTATCAAACACCTTATCATGTGTTTGTTCTATCAAACACCTTATCACTGTGTTTGTTCTATCAAACACCTTATCACTGTGTTTGTTCTATCAAACACCTTATCACTGTGTTTGTTCTATCAAACACCTTATCACTGTGTTTGTTCTATCAAACACCTTATCACTGTGTTTGTTCTATCAAACACCTTATCATTGTGTTTGTTCTATCAAACACCTTATCACTATTTTGTGTTTGTTCTATCAAACACCTTATCACTGTGTTTGTTCTATCAAACACCTTATCACTGTTTTGTTCTATCAAACACCTTATCTGTTTTGTTCTATCAAACACCTTATCACTGTGTTTGTTCTATCAAACACCTTATCACTGTGTTTGTTCTATCAAACACCTTATCACTGTGTTTTGTTTCTATCAAACACCTTATCATTGTGTTTTGTTCTATCAAACACCTTATCACTGTGTTTGTTCTATCAAACACCTTATCACTGTGTTTGTTCTATCAACACCTTATCATGTGTTTTGTGTTCTATCAAACACCTTATCACTGTGTTTGTTCTATCAAACACCTTATCACTGTGTTGTTGTTCTATCAAACACCTTATCATTGTTTTGTGTTCTATCAAACACCTTATCATGTGTTTGTTCTATCAAACACTTATCACTTGTTTTTTTGTTCTATCAAACACCTTATCATTGTGTTTGTGTTCTATCAAACACCTTATCATTGTGTTTGTTTATCAAAACCTTATCACTGTGTTTGTTCTATCAACACCTTATCACTGTGTTTTGTGTTTGTTCTATCAAACACCTTATCATTGTGTTTGTTCTATCAACACCTTATCATGTTTTTTGTTGTTCTATCAAAACCTTATCACTGTGTTTGTTCTATCAAACACCTTATCACTGTGTTTTGTGTTTGTTTATCAAACACTTTCTGTGTTGTTCTATCAAACACTTATCATTGTGTTTTTGTGTTTTTTCTTCACACACAGCAATGTCGTGGTTGGTGACGTGGTTAATTATGGAAGAATCCATGCACGTGAAATCTACAAGAACTAAGGGAGAGAGAGAGAGAGAGAGAGAGAGAGGAGCAGACAACAGACAGACAACAGAGGAGAAAAGACGAGAGAGAGAGATCAGAACAAGACAGATCAGAGAGAGAGGAGACACAAGAGAGAGACAGAGAGAGAATGAGAGGCGACAGGGAGACAGAGAGAGAGAGAGAGGGAGGGAGAGAGGAGAAGAACGAGAGAGAGAGAGGCGACAGACGGACATACATTATATATATAGAGAGAAAGAGACAGACAGACGAGTGCAGACAAACAGACAACAGACAGCATAGTGGTGTCGTGTGTGTGTATTTGTGTATTGTGTATGTGTGTGTGTGCAGTTGTATTGTGTGTGTTATTAGACTATGTGTGTGTGTGTGTATTGTTGTGTTTAGGTTATATGTGTGTGTAGTGATGTATGTGTGTGTGTAGTGTGTGTTTGTTGTTATGTGCGTAGTGTGTATATGTGTTGTTATGTGTGTGTTATGTTATGTGTGTATGTGTATTGTTGTTGTAATGTGTGATGTGTGTACGTGTGTGTGTATAGTGTATATGTGTGTATTGTTGTGTCATGTTGTTATGTGTTGTGTGGTGTGTTGTGTATGTGTATCATGTGTGCGTGTGCGAAGAAGAATGGCGAGTTGGTATGTGTGTGTGGTGTGTTGTGTGTTATGTGTGTGTGCGTGTGTGTGTGTATATGTTGTATGTGTTTTGTGTGTGTATGTGTGTGTGTGTGATGTCTGTGTGTTGTGTGTGTGGTATGTGTGTGTGCATTGTGTGTGTATGTTGTTATTGTGTGTGTATGTGTGTGTATCGTGAGTGTTGTTATGTTTGTGTTTGTTTGTGTTGTGTGTGTGTGTGTATTTGTATTGTGTGTGTGTGTGTGTGTGTTATGTTGTATTGATGTGTATGTGTGTGTATGTGTGTCTGGTCTGTATTGTTATGTGTGTGTGTGTGTTGTGTACCTTATCACTGTGTTTGTTCTATCAAACACCTTATCATTGTGTTTGTTCTATCAACTCCTTACAATGTGTTTGTTCTATCAAACACCTTATCACTGTGTTTTTGTGTTTGTTCTATCAAACACCTTATCACTGTATTTTGTATTTGTTCTATCAAACACCTTATCACTGTGTTTGTTGTTCTATCAAACACCTTATCACTGATTTTGTTCTATCAAACACCTTATCACTGTGTTTTGTTCTATCAACACCTTATCACTGTGTTTTTGTGTTTGTTCTATAAACACCTTATCACTTGTGTTTTTTGTTTGTTCTATCAAACACGTTATCATGTTTTTTGTGTGTTTGTTCTATCAAACACCTTATCACTGTATTTTTGTGTTTGTTCTATCAAACACCTTATCACTGTTTTGTGTTTGTTCTATCAAACACCTTATCATTGGTTTTGTTTGTTCTATCAAACACCATTATCATGTGTTTTTGTGTTTGTTCTATCAAACACCTTATCACTGTATTT
>JAPXFY010000023.1:1440097-1442597 GCA_030674185.1 Monoplex corrugatus
TTTCTTCAATGTTTCTGTACATAAACTTACGGTCTGTTTTGTGTCGGTCTTCTGTTTCATTACACTTTGTTTCTGGCCAAGCTTCCTTAGCTTCACTGTACCTATTCCTGATTTCCTTTGGCATCTTTTTGTATTCTTCCTCTTCTTCCTTTTTGCTCCTCCATTCTTCCATCATGCGTAAACTTTCTTTTGTTATCCAGTTCTTCTTTGCTTTTCTTTCAGCTCTAGGGATTTCTTCACAAGCTTCATTTATCGAGTTTCTCAACTTTGTCCATTGTTCTTCACTGTCACCAACGTCCTCTAGAGCATGAATTGTTTTAAACATATACGTTACATTTTGCATGAGTTGATTAATTTGTGTCTTTAAAAGTCCAACATTTAGTGTGGTGTTACTTTTGGTCTGTTTTCTGCTGTTCAGTTTCAACATAAATTTTCCCATTACAGGGTTGTGGTCACTGTTGCAGGCTATGCGTGCTAATGTTTTTGCTATCAGTAAAGCATTTCTAAAACTTTTCTTTGACAGCATGTAATCAATTTAATTTCTAGTGCTATCTACTGCATTCATCCATGTCCAAACTGTTTCCTATTATGAATTCATTTACTTGTGCACATTCAACAAGTTTCTCTCCCCTTTCATTTCGCTTGCCAAGGCCATGAGGTCTGATGATGATGATGATGATGATGACGATGATGATGACGATAAAAATAATGATGATGATGATGAAAAATACAATGATAATAGTACTATCAAAAATAATATAACAATACCAATAACAACAGTAGTCATGATAAGATAACAATAATAATGACAATAATGTCACTATTTTATAGTACATCAAAGACTATGTCTAGTATTTGTTCGTGTTTACAAAGAAGCAAAATTACATGAAAAGAGTTATACTGAATCAATAAAAACAAGGAATGTAAATAAATCAAACAAGTACCACTGGCAGTATGAAAACAAACAAATCACCAAACCAAGGAACCAGCAGCATGAAAGACATATGCAAAAGCAAGTAATGTAAAAACCATGACTCAATTAACACAAGCACCGTCACGAATATTTGATGTCATGTCATGTGATCTGTGTAGGGCATATTTGATGTCATGTCATGTGATCTGTGTAGGGCATATTTGATGTCATGTCATGTGATCTGTGTAGGGCATTTTGATGTCATGTCATGTGATCTGTGTAGGGCATATTTGATGTCATGTCATGTGATCTGTGTAGGGCATATTTGATGTCATGTCATGTGATCTGTGTAGGGCATTTTTGATGTCATGTCATGTGATCTGTGTAGGGCATATTTGATGTCATGTCATGTGATCTGTGTAGGGCATATTTGATGTCATGTCATGTGATCTGTGTAGGGCATATTTGATGTCATGTCATGTGATCTGTGGAGGGCATATTTGATGTCATGTCATGTGATCTGTGGAGGGCATATTTGTATGTCATGTCATGTGATCTGTGTAGGGCATATTTGATGTCATGTCATGTGATCTGTGTAGGGCATATTTGATGTCATGTCATGTGATCTGTGTAGGGCATATTTGATGTCATGTCATGTGATCTGTGAGGGCATATTTGATGATCATGTACATATTTGATGTCTGTGGAGGGCATATTTGATGTCATGTGATCTGTGTAGGGCATATTTGATGTCATGTCATGTGATCTGTGTAGGGCATTTTTGATGCCATGTCATGTAACGTGGCTAGGCTACATATGACGTCATGTCATGTGATCTGTGTAGGGCATATTTGATGTCATGTCATGTAATGTGGCTGGGCTACATATGACGTCATACCATGTGATCTGGCTAGGCTACATATGATGTCATATCATGTGATCTGGCTAGGCTTCATATGATGTCATATCATGTGATCTGGTCAGGCTTTATATGATGTCATATCATGTGATCTGGTTAGGCTTTATATGATGTCATATCTTGTGATCTGGTTGGCTTTATATGATGTCATATCATGTGATCTGGTTAGGCTTTATATGATGTCATATCATGTGATCTGGTTAGGCTTTATATGATGTCATATCATGTGATCTGGTTAGGCTTTATATGTCAGATCATACCATGTGATCTGGTTAGGCTTTATATGATGTCATACCATGTGATCTGGTTAGGCTTTATATGATGTCATATCATGTGATCTGATTAGGCTTTATATGATGTCATATCATGTGATCTGGTTAGGCTACATATGATGTCATACCATGTGATCTGGTTAGGCTACATATGATGTCATATCATGTGATCTGGTTAGGCTTTATATGATGTCATATCATGTGATCTGGTTAGGTTTTATATGATGTCATATCATGTGATCTGGTTAGGCTTTATATGATGTCATCTCATGTGATCTGGTTAGGCTACATATGATGTCATACCATGTGATCTGGTTAGGCTACATATGATGTCATACCATGTGATCTGGTTAGGCTACATATGATGTCATATCATGTGATCTGGTTAGGCTACAT
>JAPXFY010000023.1:1447597-1457597 GCA_030674185.1 Monoplex corrugatus
CGTAGCAGTGGCCTTGATGGACTCAGCAGCCTTAGCCGTAGCCTTGATGGACTCAGCAGTTTTAGCAGTGGCCTTGATAGACTCAACAGCCGTAGCAGAGGCCTTGATGGACTCAGCAGCTGTAGCAGTGGCCTTGATGGACTCAGCAGCTGTAGCAGTAGCCTTGATGGACTCAGCAGCTGTAGCAGTAGCCTTGATGGACTCAGCAGCTGTAGCAGTGGCCTTGATGGACTCAGCAGCTGTAGCAGTGGCCTTGATGGACTCAGCAGCCGTAGCAGAGGCCTTGATGGACTCAGCAGCTGTAGCAGTGGCCTTGATGGACTCAGCAGCTGTAGCAGTGGCCTTAATGGACTCAGCAGCCGTAGCAGAGGCCTTGATGGACTCAGCAGCTGTAGCAGTAGCCTTGATGGACTCAGCAGCTGTAGCAGTGGCCTTGATGGACTCAGCAGCCGTAACAGTGGCCTTGATGGACTCAGCAGCTTTAGCAGTGGCCTTGATGGACTCAGCGGCCGTAACAGCATCCTTGATGGACTCAGCAGCTTTAGCAGTAGCCTTGATGGACTCAGCAGCCGTAGTAGAGGCCTTGATGGACTCAGCAGCCGTAGCAGTGGCCTTGATGGACTCAGCAGCTTTAGCAGTTGCCTTGATGGACTCAGCAGCTTTAGCAGTGGCCTTGATGGACTCAGCAGCTGTAGCAGTGGCCTTGATGGACTCAGCAGCCGTAACAGTGGCCTTGATGGACTCAGCAGCTGTAGCAGTGGCCTTGATGGACTCAGCAGCCGTAGCAGTAGCCTGGATGGACTCAGCAGCTTTAGCAGTGGCCTTGATGGACTCAGCAGCCGTAGCAGTAACCTTGATGGACTCAGCAGCTTTAGCAGTGGACTTGATGGACTCAGCGGCCGTAACAGCATCCTTGATGGACTCAGCAGCTTTAGCAGTAGCCTTGATGGACTCAGCAGCCGTAGCAGTGGCCTTGATGGACTCAGCAGCCGTAGCAGTGGCCTTGATGGACTCAGCAGCCGTAGCAGTGGCATTGACAGTGTGACCAGCAACCGCTACTGGTTGGCCCTTGCTGACAACCTTGTTGGCAATTTCTCCTGTGGTCCTTAGGGCCTTGATGACGTCACTGATGGGACTGTAAACTTTAGTAGCGGCTTCTGCAGCATCAGTAACATTCTTTGTAGTTGTCATGGTAAATTTGATGGTCCTTAAAGTACTGTCGCCATCTTTAGCTGCCTTGCTGATAACCTGCATAGCGACCCCTGTAGTCTGAATTTGCTGGGCTGGGTTGGCGACCTTGGAGGATGTGCCCATGATACGGACAGCTGTCTTGGCGGCTGTTGACGTGCTCTTGATGGCTTCAGCTGCGGTTGTGGTGGACTGTCCAATGGCGGTGCTGTGACCGGTGATGTCGACAAGATGCTGAACACCCTGTGCTGCTCTGGACATTTGTGTAGCTGAAGTGTTGACCACAGGAACGCTCATGGTCCGGACAAGGGTGGGGCTGTTCTTGCTGACCTCCATGGCGCTGATGGCGGCTTGTCCACTGTCACAAGCCCTGCTGGCAATCATGGCCGTCGGGTGTGTAATTTTGATGGCACCTTGTGCAGAACTGGCAGAATTAGTGGCTGATTTCATGACCCCAACAGCTGTCTTGGATGCTGTACAGCCGCTGTTGAGGGTCTTGAAAGCGGTCACGCCCTTACTTGTAACACTGCTGGCAGCATTAGTGGCGGTCTGTGCGGCCTTAGCAATGTTTGTAGAACTACTGGCAGCATTACTGGCGGTCTGTGCGGCTTTGGCGATGTTTGTAGAACTACTGGCAGCATTACTGGCGGTCTGTGCGGCTTTGGCGATGTTTGTAGAACTACTGGCAGCATTACTGGCGGTCTGTGCGGCTTTGGCGATGTTTGTAGAACTACTGGCAGCATTACTGGCGGTCTGTGCGGCTTTGGCGATGTTTGTAGAACTACTGGCCTTGAGGGCTTTATCAGCAGCATTAGTGGCGGTCTGTGCGGCCTTAGCAATGTTTGTAGAACTACTGGCCTTGAGGGCTTTATCAGCAGCATTAGCCGTCAGGACACCACTGACGGCCTGTTTGGACATTTGAGCCGTGGTCTGTAGGCTGGCGGCAGTCTTGGTGGCCTGGCAGACGGCCTCCATGGCTTTTTCAGCAGCGTCAGCAGCAGGCTTGGCAGCTGGAGGGACCAACTCCTTGAAGACCGCCACCTTCAGTGTACCCGTACTGGCGGCCTCTGTCACGTTCCTGGCTGCTCTGCCCGCCAACTCCGCTCCCGCTTCAGCCATTTCTGTGGCGGTAGTGACGGCGTCTGTGGCAGTACTGCTGGGGCTTTAAACAGATCCACTGCCCCTTCCAGCTGGTTCTGAATTATCTTCCCTTCTACTACAACATCTGCTGATACCTGTTGAAACGACATAAAAAGAAACTTGAATCAAAACATAATAACTTGTAAAGTCACATTCGCAGAAACGTGTAAATCCACATCACACTAACCTGCACTGTCATTTTCAGACAAAACTGTCGAAACCACATTAATTGGTATCTGCCAAAAACTAGAACTGGGCCAAGGACTTAGCCTTGTGCTACACCTAACTGTACGTTAGCACAATCTGAACTGTTGCCATTGACAAGAACAGGATTGTTTTCTCTCAGTGAGGTGAGATTTGAACCATGTAGGTGCTGAACCTGAAGTGCCGTACATATTTTCTAATTTATACCAAAAATGCCATGGTCTAAGGGATCAAGTGTAGCAGACATAACAAGGACAGTCAGAATAGAGACATTACCATATGTAAAGCAAGCAGAATGTCATTAGTTATCCTGAGAGACCTCATCGCAGTACTATGGTCTGGGCGGTGAGCAGACAAAGCATAGCGAATGATTGGCAGGAAGACAAACAAAATATTATTGCGAAACAATTTTCTCGATGATCTTCCAGAGAAATAGCAACGTTTGGTACTGAGGGTAGTTTTTCCAAAAAGTTGCTTTGATCAAGACTGTATTTCTTTAGAAAAGGCTTAACAACCGCATTTTTGAACGTGCCAGGTGTTCCGAGATTCTGTGCAGCATCCAGCGAAGGAACTGTACCTTGTATAATTATACAGATGATGATGATGATGATGATGATATACACTCCTATCGGTAGACACACTAGTCTTCAATGCCTGCTGTGGGTGTTCCTGTGTGACAGAGGACCAGTCGTACAGGCACACGTAGTTCTGAAAGCACTGCATGGCAAAGAATCAAACAACCCTGGTTTCTGTTTCCAGCCCTCATCTTCTGTTGAATGGCAGTTGTTCTGTAATGTTCACATCTCACTTTGCCCTGACTGTGCTGATGGCGTCATGTTCACTTTGCCCTGACTGTGCTGATGCGTCATGTTCACTTTGTCCTGACTGTGCTGATGGCGTCATGTTCACTTTGTCCTTATTGTGCTGATGGCGTCATGTTCATTTTGTCCTGACTGTGCTGATGGCGTCATGTTCACATGTCACTTTGCCCTGACTGTGCTGATGGCGTCATGTTCACTTTGTCCTGACTGTGCTGATGGCGTCATGTTCACTTTGTTATGACTGTGCTGATGGCGTCATGTTCATTTGTCCTGACTATGCTGATGGCGTCATGTTACTTTGTCCTGACTGTGCTGATGGCGTCATGTTCACTTTGTCCTGACTGTGCTGATGGCGTCATGTTCACTTTGTCCTGACTGTGCTGATGGCGTCATGTTACTTTGTCCTGACTGTGCTGATGGCGTCATGTTCACTTTGTCCTGACTGTGCTGATAGCGTCATGTTCACTTTGTCCTGACTGTGCTGATGGCGTCATGTTCATTTTGTCCTGACTGTGCTGATGGCGTCATGTTCACTTTGTCCTGAATGTGTTGATGGCGTCATGTTCACTTTGTCCTGACTGTGCTGATGGCGTCATGTTCACTTTGTCCTGACTGTGCTGATGGCGTCATGTTCACTTTGTCCTGACTGTGCTGATGGCGTCATGTTCACTTTGCCCTGACTGTGCTGATGGCGTCATGTTCACTTTGCCCTGACTGTGCTGATGGCGTCATGTTCACTTTGTCCTGACTGTGCTGATGGCGTTATGTTCACTTTGTCCTGACTGTGCTGATGGCGTCATGTTACTTTGTCCTGACTGTGTTGATGGCGTCATGTTCACTTTGCCCTGACTGTGCTGATGGCGTCATGTTCATTTTGTCCTGACTGTGCTGATGGCGTCATGTTCACATGTCACTTTGCCCTGACTGTGTTGATGGCGTCATGTTCACATGTCACTTTGCCCTGACTGTGCTGATGGCGTCATGTTCACATGTCACTTTGTCCTGACTGTGCTGATGGCGTCATGTTCACTTTGTCCTGACTGTGCTGATGGCGTCATGTTCACTTTGTCCTGACTGTGCTGATGGAGTTATGTTCACTTTGTTCTGACTGTGCTGATGGCGTCATGTTCACTTTGTCCTGACTGTGCTGATGGCGTCATGTTCACTTTGTCCTGACTGTGCTGATGGCGTCATGTTCACTTTGTCCTGACTGTGCTGATGGCGTGATGTTCACTTTGTCCTGACTGTGCTGATGGCATCATGTTCACTTTGCCCTGACTGTGCTGATGGCGTCATGTTCACATGTCACTGTGCTGATGGCGTCATGTTCACTTTGTCCTGACTGTGCTGATGGCGTGATGTTCACTTTGTCCTGACTGTGCTGATGGCATCATGTTCACTTTGCCCTGACTGTGCTGATGGCGTCATGTTCACTTTTTTTTACTGTGCTGATGGCGTTATGTTACTTTGTCCTGACTGTGCTGATGGCGTCATGTTACTTTGTCCTGACTGTGCTGATGGCGGAATGTTCACTTTGTCCTGACTGTGCTGATGGCGTCATGTTCACTTTGCCCTGACTGTGTTGATGGCATCATGTTCACTTTGCCCTGACTGTGTTGATGGCGTCATGTTCACTTTGCCCTGACTGTGCTGATGGCGTCATGTTCATTTTGTCCTGACTGTGCTGATGGCGTCATGTTCACATGTCACTTTGCCCTGACTGTGTTGATGGCGTCATGTTCACATGTCACTTTGCCCTGACTGTGCTGATGGCGTCATGTTCACATGTCACTTTGCCCTGACTGTGTTGATGGCGTCATGTTCACTTTGCCCTGACTGTGTTGATGGCGTCATGTTCATTTTGTCCTGACTGTGCTGATGGCGTCATGTTCACATGTCACTTTGCCCTGACTGTGTTGATGGCGTCATGTTCACATGTCACTTTGCCCTGACTGTGCTGATGGCGTCATGTTCACATGTCACTTGCCCTGACTGTGCTGATGGCGTCATGGTCACTATGTCATGACTGTGCTGATGGCGTCATGTTCACATGTCACTTTGTCCTGACTGTGCTGATGGCGTCATGTTCACTTTGTCCTGACTGTGCTGATGGCGTCACGTTCACTTTGTCCTGACTGTGCTGATGGCGTTATGTTCACTTTGTCCTGACTGTGCTGATGGCGTCATGTTCACTTTGTCCTGACTGTGCTGATGGCGTCATGTTCACTTTGCCCTGACTGTGCTGATGGCGTCATGTTCACTTTGTCCTGACTGTGCTGATGGCGTCATGTTTACTTTGTCCTGACTGTGCTGATGGAGTCATGTTCACTTTGCCTGACTGTGCTGATGGCGTCATGTTCACTTTGTCCTGACTGTGCTGATGGCGTCATGTTCACTTTGTCCTGACTGTGCTGATGGCGTATGTTCACTTTGTCCTGACTGTGCTGATGGCGTCATGTTCACTTTGTCCTGACTGTGCTGATGGCGTCATGTTCACTTTTGTCTACTGTGCTGATGGCGTTCATGTTCACTTTGTCCTGACTGTGCTGATGGCGTCATGTTACTTTGTCCTGACTGTGCTGATGGCGTCATGTTCACATTTGTCCTGACTGTGCTGATGGCGTCATGTTCACTTTGTCCCTGACTGTGTGATGGCAGTCATGTTCACTTTGCCCTGACTGTGTTGATGGCGTCATGTTCACTTTGCCTGACTGTGCTGATGGCGTCATGTTCACTTTGTCCTGACTGTGCTGATGGCGTCATGTTCACTTTGTCCTGACTGTGTGATGCCTGTTCACTTTGTTGACTGGGTCGATGTGCATCATGTTCACTTTGCCTGACTGTGCTGATGGCGTATCACTTTGTCTAGCATGTCACTTTGCCTGACTGTGCTGATGGCGTCATGTTCACTTTGCCCTGACTGTGTTGATGGCGTCATGTTCACTTTTGTCCTGACTGTGCTGATGGCGTCATGTTCACTTTTGCCTGACTGTGTTGATGGCGTCATGTTCACATCACTTTGCCCTGACTGTGCTGATGGCGTCATGTTCACTTATTGCCCTGACTGTGCTGATGGCGTCATGGTCACTTTGTCCTGACTGTGCTGATGGCGTCATGTTCACATGTCACTTTGTCCTGACTGTGCTGATGGCGTCATGTTCACTTTGTCCTGACTGTGCTGATGGCGTCATGTTCACTTTGTCCTGACTGTGCTGATGGCGTTATGTTCACTTTGTCCTGACTGTGCTGATGGCGTCATGTTCACTTTGTCCTGACTGTGCTGATGGCGTCATGTTCACTTGCCCTGACTGTGCTGATGGCGTCATGTTCACTTTGTCCTGACTGTGCTGATGGCGTCATGTTCTACTTTGTCCTGACTGTGCTGATGGAGTCATGTTCACTTTGTCCTGACTGTGCTGATGGCGTCATGTTCACTTTGTCCTGACTGTGCTGATGGCGTCATGTTCACTTTGCCCTGACTGTGCTGATGGCGTCATGTTCACTTTGTCCTGACTGTGCTGATGGCGTCATGTTCACTTTGTCCTGACTGTGCTGATGGCGTCATGTTCACTTTGTCCTGACTGTGCTGATGGCGTCATGTTCACTTTGTCCTGACTGTGCTGATGGCGTCATGTTCACTTTGTCCTGACTGTGCTGATGGCGTCATGTTCACTTTGTCCTGACTGTGCTGATGGCGTCATGTTCACTTTGTCCTGACTGTGCTGATGGCGTCATGTTCACTTTGTCCTGACTGTGCTGATGGCGTCATGTTCACTTGGTCCTGACTGTGCTGATGGCGTCATGTTCACTTTGTCCTGACTGTGCTGATGGCGTCATGTTCACTTTGCCCTGACTGTGCTGATGGCGTCATGTTCACTTTGTCCTGACTGTGCTGATGGCGTCATGTTCACATGTCACTTTGCCTGACTGTGCTGATGGCGTCATGTTACTTTGTCCTGACTGTGCTGATGGCGTCATGTTCACTTTGCCCTGACTGTGCTGATGGCGTCATGTTCACTTTGCCCTGACTGTGCTGATGGCGTCATGTTCACTTTGCCCTGACTGTGCTGATGGCGTCATGTTCACTTTGCCCTGACTGTGCTGATGGCGTCATGTTCACTTTGCCTGACTGTGCTGATGGCATCATGTTCACTTTGTCCTGACTGTGCTGATGGCGTCATGTTCACTTTGTCCTGACTGTGCTGATGGCGTCATGTTCACTTTGTCCTGACTGTGCTGATGGCGTCATGTTCACTTTGCCCTGACTGTGCTGATGGCGTCATGTTCACTTTGTCCTGACTGTGTGATGGCGTCATGTTCACTTTGTCCTGACTGTGCTGATGGCGTTTCATGTTCACTTTGTCCTGACTGTGCTGATGGCGTCAGCATGTTCACTTTGCCCTGACTGTGTGATGGCGTCATGTTCACTTTGTCCTGACTGTGCTGATGGCGTCATGTTCACTTTGTCCTGACTGTGCTGATGGCGTCATGTTCACATGTCACTTTGTCCTGACTGTGCTGATGGCGTCATGTTCACTTTGTCCCTGACTGTGCTGATGGCGTCATGTTCACATGTCACTTGTCCTGACTGTGCTGATGGCGTCATGTTCACTTTGTCCTGACTGTGCTGATGGCGTCCATGTTCACTTTGTCCTGACTGTGCTGATGGCGTCATGTTCACTTTGTCCTGACTGTGCTGATGGCGTCATGTTCACTTTGCCTGACTGTGCTGATGGCGTCATGTTCACGCACTTTGCCCTGACTGTGCTGATGGCGTCATGTTCACTTTGTCCTGACTGTGCTGATGGCGTCATGTTCACTTTGTCCTGACTGTGCTGATGGCGTCATGTTCACTTTGTCCTGACTGTGCTGATGGCGTCATGTTCACTTTGTCCTGACTGTGCTGATGGCGTCATGTTCACTTTGCCCTGACTGTGTTGATGGCGTCATGTTCACTTTGCCCTGACTGTGCTGATGGCGTTATGTTCACTTTGTCCTGACTGTGTTGATGGCGTCATGTTCACTTTGTCCTGACTGTGCTGATGGCGTCATGTTCACTTTGCCCTGACTGTGTTGATGGCGTCATGTTCACTTTGCCCTGACTGTGTTGATGGCGTCATGTTCACTTTGCCCTGACTGTGCTGATGGCGTCATGTTCACTTTGCCCTGACTGTGCTGATGGCGTCATGTTCAATTTGTCCTGACTGTGCTGATGGCGTCATGTTCACTTTGTCCTGACTGTGCTGATGGCGTCAGCTTAATCTGTTGAGGGCACTGTCTTCCAGTAGGTAATCTTATCTTCCAGTTGGTAGTCTTGTCTTCCAGTTGGTAGTCTTGTCTTCCAGTTGGTAGTCTTGTCTTCCAGTTGGTAGTCTTGTCTTCCAGTTGGTAGTCTGTCTTCCAGTTGGTAGTCTTGTCTTCCAGTTGGTAGTCTTGTTTTCCAGTTGATAGTCTTGTCTTCCAGTTGGTAGTCTTGTTTTCCAGTTGATAGTCTTGTCTTCCAGTTGGTAGTCTTGTCTTCCAGTTGGTAGTCTTGTCTTCCAGTTGGTAGTCTTGTCTTCCAGTTGGTAGTCTTGTCTTCCAGTTGGTAGGAACCAGAAGAACAAGAAAACCAAAGTAAATGTGTATTTAAGAAAACAAGCGCAAATTTTCGGCCAACCGGCCTTTGTCAAGCGCGAACGCACGGTCACAAACAGACCACAAACACCAAACAATGGATAATAAAAACAGGACTAAAAACTTCCCTGCAGTCACACTTGTTTTGGTTCCAGTTGGTAGTCATATCGTCCAGTTGGTAGTCTTATCTTCCAGTTGGTAGTCTTGTCTTCCAGTTGGTAGTCTTGTCTTCCAGTTGGTAGTCTTATCTTCCAGTTGGTAGTCTTGTCTTCCAGTTGGTAGTCTTGTCTTCCAGTTGGTAGTCTTATCTTCCAGTTGGTAGTCTTGTCTTCCAGTTGGTAGTCTTGTCTTCCAGTTGGTAGTCTTGTCTTCCAGTTGGTAGTCTTATCTTCCAGTTGGTAGTCTTGTCTTCCAGTTGGTAGTCTTGTCTTCCAGTTGGTAGTCTTATCTTCCAGTTGGTAGTCTTGTCTTCCAGTTGGTAGTCTTGTCTTCCAGTTGGTAGTCTTGTCTTCCAGTTGGTAGTCTTGTCTTCCAGTTGGTAGTCTTATCTTCCAGTTGGTAGTCTTGTCTTCCAGTTGGTAGTCTTGTCTTCCAGTTGGTAGTCTTATCTTCCAGTTGGTAGTCTTGTCTTCCAGTTGGTAGTCTTGTCTTCCAGTTGGTAGTCTTGTCTTCCAGTTGGAAGTCTTATCTTCCAGTTGGTAGTCTTGTCTTCCAGTTGGTAGTCTTGTCTTCCAGTTGGTAGTCTTATCTTCCAGTTGGTAGTCTTGTCTTCCAGTTGGTAGTCTTGTCTTCCAGTTGGTAGTCTTGTCTTCCAGTTGGTTATCTTGTCTTCCAGTTGGTAGTCTTATCTTCCAGTTGGTAGTCTTGTCTTCCAGTTGGTAGACTTGTCTTCCAGTTGGTAGTCTTGTCTTCCAGTTGGTAGTCTTGTTGCCACAGCTGATGTAGTTGTTGGGAACGTCCTTGTGTCACTCTAATGGTCTTCACTGGTCACCAAGTCCATGCCTCTGACGTTCGAACTTTGGCCAGCACTT
>JAPXFY010000023.1:1467597-1472597 GCA_030674185.1 Monoplex corrugatus
ACACACATAGACAGACAGACATGACAAACACACAGGATACACACACACACACAGGATACACAAACACACAGGATACACAAACACACAGGATACAGGATACACAAACACACAGGATACACAAACACACAGGATACACAAACACACAGGATGCACAAACACACAGGATACACAAACACACGGGATACACAAACACACAGGATACACATACAGACAGAACACACAGACAGAACACACAGACAGAACACACAGACAGAACACACAGACAGAACACACAGACAGAACACACAGACAGGACACACAGACAGAACACACGGACAGAACACACAGACAGAACACACAGACAGAACATACAGACAGAACACATCGATAGAACACACAGACAGAACACACCAGACAGAACACACAGACAGAACACACAGACAGAACACACACACAGAACACACACACAGAACACACACACAGAACACACACACAGGATACACAAACACACAGGATACACAAACACACAGGATACACAAACACACAGGATACACAAACACACAGGATACACAAACACACAGGATACACATACAGACAGAACACACAGACAGAACACACAGACAGAACACACAGATAGAACACACAGACAGAACACACAGACAGAACACACAGACAGAACACACAGACAGATCACACAGACAGAACACACAGACAGAACACACAGAGAGAACACACAGACAGAACACACGGACAGAACACACAGACAGAACACACAGACAGAACATACAGACAGAACACACCGATAGAACACACAGACAGAACACACAGACAGAACACACACACAGAACACACACACAGAACACACACACAGAACACACACACAGAACACACACACAGAACACACACACAGAACACACACACAGAACACACACACAGAACACACACAGAGACAGAGAACATACACAGGCAGAACACACAGACAGAACACACACACAGAACACACACACACAAACAGAACACACAGAGAGACAGAACACACACACAGAAAACACACACACAGACAGAACACACACAGACAGAACACACAGACAGAACACACAGAACACACAGACAGAACACACAGAACACAGACAGAACACACAGACAAAACACACAGACAGACAGAACACACACAGACAGAACACACAGACAGAACACACAGACAGAACACACAGACAGATCACACAGACAGATCACATAGACAGAACACACACACAGAACACAGACAGACAGAACACACAGACAGAACACACAGAACACACAGGCAGACAGAACGCACAGACAAGAACGCAAACTGAACGTAAACTACAAGACAAGTGTTCATTTACAAAAGATTGACACTCGTTCTCCTCTTAATGAATGTAAACTACAGACAGATGAATGTAAACTACAGACAGATCAGTTCAGTAATGTAAACTACAGACAGATCAGTTCAGTAATGTAAACTGCAGACAGATCAGTTTAGTAATGTAAACTACAGACAGATCAGTTCAGTAATGTAAACTACAGACAGATGAATGTAAACTACAGATAGATCAGTTCAGTAATGTAAACTACAGACAGATCATTCAGTAATGTAAACTACAGACAGATCAGTTCAGTAATGTAAACTACAGACACATCAGTTCAGTAATGTAAACTACAGACAGATGAATGTAAACTACAGACAGATCAGTTCAGTAATGTAAACTACAGACAATCAGTTCAGTAATGTAAACTACAGACAGAATCAGTTCAGTAATTAAAACTACGACAGTGAATGTAAACTACAGACAGATAGTTCAGTAATGTAAACTACAGAAGATCAGTTCAGTAATGTAAACTACAGACAGATCAGTTCAGTAATGTAAACTACAGACAGATCAGTTCAGTAATGTAAACTAAAACAATCAGTTCAGTAATGTAAACTACAACAGATCATTAGTAATGTAAACTACAGACAGATCAGTTATGTAAACTACAACACATCAGTTCAGTAATGTTAAACTACAACAATCAGTTCAGAATAAACTAAAAGACATCAATCATTCAGTAATGTAAACTACAGACAGATCAGTTCAGTAATGTAAACTACAGAAGATCATTCAGTAATAAAACAGACAGACAGATTCATAATGTAAACTACAGACAGATCATAATGTAAAGTACAGAGATAGAAAAATAGTCAAATAAATCTAGTAATGTAAAAACTACAGACAGACATTCATAATAAAACAGACATCATTCAGTATGTAAATAACACAGACAGATCTTCAGTAATGTAAACTACAGACAGATCAGTTCAGTAATGTAAACAAGAATCAGTTAGTAATTAAAACTACAGACAGATCAGTCAGTAATGTAAAACAGACAACATCGTAATGTAAACTACAGACAATCAGATATCGAATGTATAATACAACTCAGTTCAGTAATGTAAACTACAGACAGATCAGTTCAGTAATATAAACAGACAGCAGTATAATGTAAACTACAGACAGAATCGTTAGTAAGTAAACAGAGAATGATCAGTTGAATGTAAATACAAACAGTCAGTAGTAAATACAACGATCAGTTCAGTAATGTAATAAGACAGATAATGTTATCAGTAGTAATAATACAACACAGTTCAGTAATGTAAACACAGACAATCAGTTGAGAAATGAAAACAGCAGTATGTAACTAAGAATAGTTCAGTAAGTAAATAAACACACATAGTTATAAGAAACACAGAGAAACATTCAGTAATGTAAACTGACGATCAGTGTAATGTAAACTACAGACAATATTCAGTAATGTAAACTACAGACAGTCGTTCAGTAATTAAACTACAGACAGATTAATTAAATAAACAAGACAGATAGCAAGTAATAAAACAATCAGTTCAGTAATGTAACTACGACAATGAATGTAAACAGACAGATCAGTTCAGTATGTAAACTACAGACAATGTAATGTAAACTACACAGATCAGTTAGTAATGTAACTACAGACAGATCAGTTCGTAATGTAAACTACAGACAGATCAGTTCATAATGTAAACTACAGACAGATCAGTTAGTAAGTAAAACGACAAAGTTCATAAGTAAACTACAGACAGTAGAGAATGTAACAGAAATATTAATAACTACAGACAGATCAGAGTAAGTAACTAAGAATCATCAGAATAACTAAGAAATCAGCAGTAATGAATAAGACAATCAGTTCAGTAATGTAACTACAACAATATAGAATGTAAACAACAAGTATAAGAACAAGAAACACAGAAATCAGTCAAAGTATAAACAGATCAGTTCAGTAATGTAAACTACAGAGATACAGTAAACACAGACAGATCTTAGTAATGTAAACTACAGACAATAGTTAAATAAACAGACAGATACTGTAAGTAAACTAACAACAGTGAATGTAAATACAGAAAGTCAATTAAATACAGACAGACAGTTCAGTATGTAACTACAGACAATCAGTTCATAATGTAAACTACAGAACATGTTCAGTATGTAAATACAGACAAGTTCGTAATAAACTACAGACAATCAGTAGAAAGAATCAACAGATCAGTTCAGTATTAAAATACAGACATCGTTAATAGAACACAGTCAGAAGTACTAAGAATCATCAAATACTACAGAAACACAGTTCAGTAATAATCAGAAGACGTCATAGTAATAAACATAACAGTAATGTAAACTACAGACAAGTTCAGTATGTAAATAAACATCAGCAGTAATGTAATAAAAGACAGTTTAGTAATGTATACACATCGTCAGTAATGTAAACTACAGACAGATCAGTCTTAGTAAATAAACATAGTCAGATTAAACTAGAAGATCAGTTCAGTAATGTAAACTACAGACATCAGTTCAGTAATGTAAACTACAGACAGATCATCGTAATGTAAACTACAGACAGATCAGTCAGTAATGTAAATACAGACAATCAGTTCAGTAATGTAAACTACAGACAGTAAGTAAACTACAGACAATGTTCATATTAACTACAACAGATCAGTTCAGTATGTAAACTACAGACAATCATTCAGTATGTAAACTACAGACAGATGAAGTAAACTACAGACAGATCAGTTCAGTAATGTAAACTACAGACACATGAATGTAAATACAGACAGATCATTCAGTAATGTAAACACAGACAACAGTTCAGTAATGTAAACTACAGACAATCATTCAGTAATAAACTACAGACATCAGTTCAGTAATGTAAACTACAGACAATGTGTAAACTACAGACAGATCAGTTCAGTAATGTAAACTACAGACAATCAGTTCAGTAATGTAAATACAGACAGATCAGTTCAGTAATGTAAACTACGACAGATAATGTAAACTACAGACAATCAGTTCATAATGTAAACTAAGACAATCAGTTCAGTAATGTAAACTAAGACAATCATTCAGTAGTAAACTACAACAGATCATTCAGTAATGTAAACTACAGACAATCAGTTCAGTATGTAAACTACAACAGATCAGTTCAGTAATGTAAACTACAGACACATCGAATGTAACTCAGACAGTAGTTGTAATGTAAACTACAGACAGATCAGTTCAGTAATGTAAACTACAGACAGATCAGTTCAGTAATGTAAACTACAACAGATCAGTTCAGTAATGTAAACTACAGACAGATCATTCAGTAATGTAAACTACAGACAGATCAGTTCAGTAATGTAAACTACAGACAGATCAGTTCAGTAATGTAAACTACAGACAGATCAGTTCAGTAATAACAATGATACAGAGACCACAGAGCATCCACATAGGAAAAGCAATGACGCCAAGCGAGTCGTGCACAGTGTACATGTATATACAGACCTTATTACAGTGGATGTCAATGACTTTGCTCTGTCTTGAAATGAAATCTAAACGATTTGTGTGGCAGTTTATTCAGACGTCAACGGGTAGCCTATGATTGGGTAGATACGCACAGAACACGGAGGAACTTATTAAGATACTAGAAACAATGGTTGACACCCAATC
>JAPXFY010000023.1:1480097-1490097 GCA_030674185.1 Monoplex corrugatus
ACAGCACAACACAACACAACACAACACAACACAGCAACGCAACAACACAACACAACACACACAACACAAGCACAGCACAGCACAACACAACACACACACACACACAGCACAGCACAGCACAGACACAAGCACAGCACAAGCACAACACAACAGCACACACACAAACACACACACAACACAGCACAGCACACAACACACACACAACACAACACAACACACACAGCACAACACAACACAACACAACACAACACAACACAGCACAATACATTCAGACTTTTTCCCCAGTTAGCTTCAGTGCCAAGTGAGACTTCATTCAGTCTTGTTCTTTTTTTTATATTATTATTCTTTCCGTTTTTCTTTGTTTTGCATTACCAAAGAAATAAGAGAGAAGCAGGGAGAATTTTTATAATATAATCAAAGGACATAACTCTTGAGAATTATCTCTCATGTTGTATAGAACTTCTCAAATCTAACACAGTTTGCGCTACCCATTCAGCTAGCATAGAGGCAGATACATAATACAAAAACAGTAAGCTCCGAGTGCTCTGAGCTGATTGTTTTTGTACTTTGTATCTGCCTCTATGCTAGCTGAATGGGTAGCGCAAACTGTGTTAGATTTGTATTGCTTTTGTATTTTGTTGTTGTTGGTTTTTCTTTTTCTTTCTTTGTTTTTCTTTTTGTTGTTGTTTTGTAGCTAACATGTTACCATACAAAAGCTGTCAGGACATGGAGAGAGATGGAGGTGGGCGGAGCGGGGAGGGAGGGAGGAGGTAGGGGTGTGTAGTAAACCTTCACTGTACTGCGCGATTTGTGACAAGTAGCCACATGTCCGTTAGAAGGTCGGTTTGAAAGCTTGACACTGTCACAAATGGGCCAGGTGGGGGATACAGGTTCTGTCTGGTTCCCTTTCGGTCCTGTTCACCATCAGGACAATAATAATAATAATAATGATAAAAATAATGATAACAGTAATCATAATAGTAATAATGACAATAATGATATGATAATGACACTAACAACAACAACAACAAAAACAACAACAAAACAACAACAACAACAACAACAACAACAACAACAACAACAACAATAATAATGATAATGAACAACAACAACAACAACAATAATAATATAATAATAATAATAATAATTATGATAACAACAACAACAACAACAATAATGACAATGATAATAATGATAGTGATAATGATGAAGATGACGATGATGATAATGATGATGTTGGTAATAATAATAATGATAATAATATTAATAATAATAATAACAATAACAATAAAACAACAACAACAAAAATATAACAAAATAATAATAATATAATAATAATAATATAATCACATAATGAATAATAATAATAATAATAATAATGTAATCAATAATAACGATAATGATAATAATATAATAATGACATATAACGATGAATAGTAGACAAATTCGATAATGGAGTATATAATGATTAATATAGACAGTAATGGTCATACGATTGAACAATAGAACCCTAAGTGACAAGCCAATTGCCAATCATCAAGACATTTGAGCTGCATCAAAGATTGCTTCACCCAGTACTCAGAATCACCAGCCTCCTTAAGTCGCTCAAAGCCCACATCTGCCAACAATCAATCACCTAAGTCACATCCCTTAAATAAGCCCCCTGCCGCACAAAGCCCACATCTGCCAACAATCATCAGCCACATCCTTAAGCCTGCACAAAGCCCACATCTGCCAACAATCACCAGTCACATCCTTAAGCTGCACAAAGCCCACATCTGCCAACAATCACCAGTCACATCCTTAAGCCTGCACAAAGCCCACATCTGCCAACAATCACCAGTCACATCCCTTAAGCCTGCACAAAGCCCACATCTGCCAACAATCACCAGTCACATCCCTTAAGCCTGCACAAAGCCCACATCTGCCAACAATCACCAGTCACATTCCTTAAGCTGCACAAAGCCCACATCTGCCAACAATCACCAGTCACATCCCTTAAGCCTGCACAAAGCCCACATCTGCCAACAATCACCAGTTACATTCCTTAAGCCTGCACAAAGCCATATGCGCTGGTAAGATGTTGAAAAGTGGAAGGGGACATTGAACCTGACATCACCAGAATCAGTCATCACTTCTTATGATGCACGCTTTTTGTTGTTGTTATTGTTATTGCTGTTTAAAGCCCGGCCGACTGCGTAGAGCCATATCATGGCTATAACCGCTTCAAAACATACAAAACGTCAACAGGAAAAAAAAAAAAAAAAAAAAAAAAAATTAAGTACGCATATCAATGCATTCGCACACATAATCTAAGAACATGCCCCTGACGTTGACCACTCCGTCCGATTTATCGCACAGGGGATTTAAAAAAGCCCACCCGAACACAAATTTAAGCATACCTAAGGACACTAAAACATATATAAAAAACGGGCATAAACCACCTAAAATGGCTTCCACATATCTCACCTCCTTAAATATAAAGCCCAAAATGCACTTAATACATGTACCTAACCATCAATCCCAGGGGAAAAAGTACACCAGACTTTATCGATCACATACAGGCCAATGGACCAGCATGGGAGGGGGGGTGGGGTGGAAGGCCTACGTCCAACAACGGACTTTCAATGGCAGAAAGATGAGCCTGTGTCTCGTGATCTGTTGGGTAGGTAAGAATAAACCAGACGGCGACACAGAGACGAGAGAGACAGAGAGAAAAATCTACTCACCAGCTTCTCATTTAAGTCCTTTCAGGATACAAAGTGGAATAAAAAAGCGTGGCAAAACACACCTGTACTCCATACTGTTTTTCTGAAAACTATGCTCTGCACGTCACCAGTCGAACGAAACACATATCATTGACCCGCTGTGTTGATGATACGTGTTATCATTTTATCACCTGCATTAGTCTTAACCATCTCACTGACTTTGCCCACAACTATACCCCATCTCGATACTTCTCACCTGATCATTATAAAGGCGGGGACAGTGGTCACGTAGGTAAACATTCGTCTTATTATTAGTCCTGAGTTCGATTCTGCCTGGATACCTCTCCTTCGTGGGCAGATTGTGGACAATTTTCCAGTCTCTAAAGTCAACCAGTGTGGAGACCTGCCAGTGCCTGAACTACCTCTGTGTGTATAAGCATGCAGACTATGAAATGTGCACGTCACTTAAACATGGTGTGAGTGACGTCAGTGTCTGATGTCTTATCGAAACATCAAACACACAGCATGCACACCAACCCAAAATTCAAACCTGGCCATGACATAACGCTATGTGAACAGTTGGTACAACAGTTTGATAACATAACAGAACACCAACAGCTGGCACAACAGTTTGATAACATAACAGAACACCAACAGCTGGCACAACAGTTTGATAACATAACAGAACACCAACAGTTGGTACAACAGTTTGATAACATAACAGAACACCAACAGTTGGTACAACAGTTTGATAACATAACAGAACACCAACAGTTGGTACAACAGTTTGATAACATAACAGAACACCAACAGTTGGTACAACAGTTTGATAACATAACAGAACACCAACAGCTGGCACAACAGTTTGATAACATAACAGAACACCAACAGTTGGTACAACAGTTTGATAACATAACAGAACACCAACAGTGGCACAACAGTTTGATAACATAACAGAACACCAACAGTGGTACAATAGTTTGATAACATAACAAACACCAACAGTTGGTACAACAGTTTGATAACATAACAGAACACCAACAGCTGGCACAACAGTTTGATAACATAACAGAACACCAACAGTTGGTACAACAGTTTGATAACATAACAGAACACCAACAGTTGGTACAACAGTTTGATAACATAACAGAACACCAACAGCTGGTACAACAGTTTGATAACATAACACAACACCAACAGCTGGCCCAACAGTTTGACAACATAACAGAACACCAACAGCTGGCACAACAGTTTGAAAACATAACAGAACACCAACAGCTGGCACAACAGTTTGATAACATAACAGAACACCAACAGTTTGATAACATAACAGAACACCAACAGCTGGTACAACATTTTGATAACATAACAGAACACCAACAGCTAGTACAGATAACATAACAGAACACCAACAGTTTGATAACATAACAGAACACCAACAGTTTGATAACATAACAGAACACCAACAGCTGGCACAGATGACATAACAGAACACCAACAGCTGGCACAGATAACATAACAGAACACCAACAGTTTGATAACATAACAGAACACCAGCAGTTTGATAACATAACAAAACACCAACAGTTTGATAACATAACAGAACACCAACAGCTGGTACAACAGTTTGATAACATAACAGAACAACAACAGCTGGTACAACAGTTTGATAACATAACAGAACACGAACAGCTGGTACAATAGTTTGATAACATAACTGAACACCAACAGTTTGATAAGAGAACAGAACACCAACCGCTGGCACAGATAACATAACAGAACACCAACAGCTGGCACAGATAACATAACAGAACACAACAGCTGGCTCAGATAACAGAACAGAACACCAACAGCTGGCACAGATAACATAACAGAACACCAACAGCTGGTACAGATAACAGAACAGAACACCAACAGCTGCCACAGATAACATAACAGAACACCAACAGCTGATACAGATAACATAACAGAACACCAACAGCTGGCACAGATAACATAACAGAACACCAACAGCTGGCACAGATAACATAACAGAACACCAACAGCTGGCACAGATAACATAACAGAACACCAAGAGTTTGATAACATAACAGAACACCAACAGTTTGATAACATAACAAAACACCAACAGTTTGATAACATAATAGAACACCAACAGCTGGCACAACAGTTTGATAACATAACAGAACACCAACAGCTGGTACAACAGTTTGATAACATAACAGAACACCAACAGTTGGTACAACAGTTTGATAACATAACAGAACACCAACAGCTGGCACAACAGTTTGATAACATAACAGAACACCAACAGCTGGTACAACAGTTTGATAACATAACAGAACACCAACAGCTGGCACAACAGTTTGATAACATAACAGAACACCAACAGTTTGATAACATAGCAGAACACCAACAGCTGGCACAGATAACATAACAGAACACCAACAGCTGGCACAGATAACAGAACAGAACACCAACAGCTGGCACAGATAACATAACAGAACACCAACAGTTTGATAACATAACAGAACACCAACAGTTTGATAACATAACAGAACACCAACAGTTTGATAACATAACAGAGCACCAACAGCTGGTACAGATAACATAACAGAACACCAACAGCTGGCACAGATAACATAACAGAACACCAACAGTTGGCACAGATAATATAACAGAACACCAACAGCTGGCACAACAGTTTGATAACATAACAGAACACCAACAGCTGGCACAACAGTTTGATAACATAATAGAACACCAACTGCTGGCACAACAGTTTGATAACATAACAGAACACCAACAGCTGGCACAACAGTTTGATAGCATAACAGAACACCAACAGCTGGCACAACAGTTTGATAAAATAACAGAACACCAACAGTTTGATAACAAGCAGAACACCAACAGCTGGCACAGATAACATAACAGAACACCAACAGCTGGCACAGATAACATAACAGAACACCAACAGCTGGCACAGATAACATAACAGAACACCAACAGCTGGTACAGATAACACAACAGAACACCAACAGCTGGTACAGATAACATAACAGAACACCAACAGCTGGCACAGATAACATAACAGAACACCAACAGCTGGCACAGATAACATAACAGAACATCAACAGTTTGATAACATAACAGAACACCAACAGTTTGATAACATAACAGAACACCAACAGTTTGATAACATAACAGAGCACCAACAGCTGGTACAGATAACATAACAGAACACCAAAAGCTGGCACAGATAACATAACAGAACACCAACAGTTGGCACAGATAATATAAAAGAACACCAACAGCTGGCACAACAGTTTGATAATATAACAGAACACCAACAGCTGGCACAACAGTTTGATAACATAACAGAACACCAACAGCTGGCACAACAGTTTGATAACATAATAGAACACCAACTGCTGGCACAACAGTTTGATAGCATAACAGAACACCAACAGCTGGCACAACAGTTTGATAACATAACAGAACACCAACAGTTTGATAACATAGCAGAACACCAACAGCTGGCACAGATAACATAACAGAACACCAACAGCTGGCACAGATAACATAACAGAACACCAACAGCTGGCACAGATAACATAACAGAACACCAACAGCTGGCACAGATAACATAACAGAACACCAACAGCTGGTACAGATAACATAACAGAACACCAACAGCTGGCACAGATAACATAACAGAACACCAACAGCTGGCACAACAGTTTGATAACATAACAGAACACCAACAGCTGGCACAACAGTTTGATAACATAACAGAACACCAACAGCTGGCACAACAGTTTGATAACATAACAGAACACCAACAGTTTGATAACATAACAGAACACCAACAGCTGGTACAGATAGCATAACAGAACACCAACAGTTTGATAACATAACAAAACACCAACAGCTGGCACAGACAGATAACATAACAGAACATCAACAGCTGGCACAGATAACATAACAGAACACCAACAGCTGGCACAGATAACATAACAGAACACCAACAGCTGGTACAACAGTTTGATAACATAACAGAACACCAACAGCTGGCACAACAGTTTGATAACATAACAGAACACCAACAGCTGGCACAACAGTTTGATAACATAACAGAACACCAACAGCTGGCACAGATAACATAACAGAACACGAAGAGCTGGCACAACAGTTTGATAACATCATCATCGTCATTAACATCACAATCACCACCACCACCATCATCATTAGCATCATCATTACCACTATCACCACTATCATCATCATCTCATCATCATCATCATCTATCGTCGTCGTCGTCGTCGTCGTCATCGTCGTCATCGTCGTCGTCATCGTCATCATGATTAACACCACAATCACCACCATCATCAACATCACCATCATCATCACCATCACCATCATCATCATGATTAACACCACAATCACCACCATCATCACCACCACCACCATCATCATCATCACCATCACCACCATCACCATCACCGTCGTCGTCGTCATCATCATCATCATCATCATCATCATCATCATCATCATCATCATTGACATAATTATCATCATCATTAACATCACTATCATCATCATTAACATCCCTATCACCACTATCATCATCAACATCATCATCATTAACATCACCATCACCACTATCATCATCATCATTAACATCACTATCATCATCATTAACATCACTATCACCACTATCATCGTCATCATCATTAACATCACTATCACCATATCATCATCATCATTCACATCACTGTCACCATCACCACTATCATCATCATAAACATCATCATCACTATCACCACTATCATCATCATTCACATCACTGTCACCATCACCACTATCATCATCATAAACATCATCATCACTATCACCATCACCATCGTCATTATCATCAGTTCTCCTACTCGATGAAGGAACAGGGATGTTGTACTATTTTCACTGTGATATTTGTACTTGTGTGTTACCTTAACGCTTGACGATGTCTGTGATCTGTTTGATCTGGTGTCTGTGATCTGTTTGTGACCGTGCGTTCGCGCTTGACAAAGGCTAGTTGGCCGAAAATTTGCGCTTGTTTTGGTTTGTCTCGTTGGATACGCGCTTATATTGGTTTTCTTGTTCTTCTGGTTCATGTTTGCTTGGGCGCGGGCAGTCACTCTTGTTTTGGAGCTTGACGAAGGCCAGTTGGCCAAACATTTACACCTGTTTTGTCTCTCGTTATGTTCAATACGCGTTCTGATCCTACGTTCGTGTTTTTCTGGTCCTTGTTTGTTTAAAAACAGGCGGTCACACTTGTTTTAGATCTGTGTTATTAACTTATCATTACGGTCACCACGCTGGGGCTAATTTGTAACCATTGTTGATAGAAAGACTGTATCCTCTGTTAGTACGGACACGACTGATGACGAGATATGACGGATAACGTTATCTCGTGGTCCGTAGGCCAAGTAAGGACGATAACTACTTCATATCAACACCTGTGTCAGCACCGTCCGTTCTGTTCATACCTTTACTGGGAAAGATTTGTGTCGTGAGAAACATTTAACATTGACATCCTTTGTACATAATCATCGTTCTGCGGTGTAGAATCGTCATTATAGATATATACTCATTATTTGAAACCACAGACATATAGACAGACACAGACAACAGACAGACAGACACAGACACACACATACACACGCACACACTCACGCACAAACACGCACACACAGAGACAGATACACAGACACACAAACATACACACACAGACACACACACAAAACACACACACACACACACACACACACACACACACAACACACGCTCACACACACACGTACACACACACACTCACACACTCACACACAAACACGCACGCAGACACACGCAGACACACACACACACACACACACACACACAGACACACACACACACACACGCACACATACACACACACACACACAGACACACACACAGACACACAGAAACACACACACACACACACACACAAACACACACACACAGATACACAGACACACACACACAGACACACACACAGACACAAACACACAAACACAGATACACAGACACACAAACACACACACACAAGAAACACACACAGACACACACACACACAGACACACACACACAAACACACACAGACACACACACACACACACACAGACACACACACACACACTCACAGATTCACAGTCACCACATAGCGAAGGCCACTATGCAGTGACACACTGATAACCCCGAACAAGACTCAGAACCAGAATCCTTTCTCTGGTCAGAGACGCCTGGTTGTGGGCAGGTACCTGTGTGCATGGAGAAAGGACATGGACAATTTGGGAAGTACTGAGACAGACTGTTTGATTCACTCCCATTTCACCGGCTTGACAGTGGAGCGGGGATGGGGTGGAGAGAGAGAGAGGGAGAGAGGGAGAGGAGGAGAGAGGGAGAGAGAGGAGAGAGAGAGGAGAGAGAGAGGGAGAGAGAGAGATCGAGAGAGAGAGGGAGAGAGAGAGAGGGAGAGAGTGAGAAGGAGAGAGAGAGAGGGGAGAGAGAGAGAGAGGGAGAGAAAGAGATCGAGAGAGAGAGAAGAGAGAGAGAAAAATCGGGAGAGAGAGAGAGATCGGGAGAAGAGAGAGAGAGAGAGGGAGAGAGAGAGAGAGAGGGAGAGAGAGAGATCGAGAGAGAGAGAGAGGGAGAGAGAGAGAAAGAGAGAGAGAGAGAGAGAGAGAGGAGAGAGAGAGAGGGAGAGAAAAGAGATCGAGAGAGAGAGAGAAAGAGAGAAGAGAAAAATCGGAGAGAGGAGAGAGAGAGAGGGAGAGAGAGAGAGAGAGGAGAGAGAGAGAGAGAGAGAGAGAGAAAGAGAGAGGGGGGGAGAGAGAGAGAGAGAGAGGGAGAGAGAAGAGAGAGAGAGAGAAGAGAGAGAGAGAGAGAGAGAGAGAGAGAGAGAGAGAGAGAGAGAGAGAGAGAGAGATTTGTCTTACGACCCAACCAATGAGTTCCGATCATACAAGTACACTTGACAGATCACAAGTATGTCGACATGGGCTTTTCGGAGACAGCCATCATTTTGCACGCAAGCTGTGTCTGTTATCGATGCGAGTTTCCACAGCTTGGCCAAGTAAAGCGGGAAATTCCGTTAAGAAAACTGGGAAAATCCGTTCAAACATCCCATCGCTCGATGATACGGTATTAAAAGTACATAATTATTTGCTGTTTTTTGTATATTGATTTTTCCCGAGTGTAATATGCATGGATGAAAACGAATCAGCAGA
>JAPXFY010000023.1:1497597-1510097 GCA_030674185.1 Monoplex corrugatus
CACACACACACACACACACCACACATTAGTTATTATTCTGCTTTTAACACATTTTACAGTTTACACCATGCAGTCCCATCATATGAAAGACTATACATGTGATTGCTATGTATATTATGGTGACTGTCAACAAAACATCATCTTGCACAATGACTTTGGATATTAATATTTGACATCCACATTTAAGACAGCCAAGCTTGATGACAATCTGCATTCAGGTCATCTGTTGTGTGTGTGTGTGTGTGTGTGTGTACATATGTGTGTGTGTGTGTGTGTGTATATGTGTGTGTGTGTGTGTATTATATGTGTGTGTGTGTGTGTGTGTATATGTGTGTGTGTTGTGTGTATGTGTGTGTTTGTGTGTGTGTGTGTTTTGTGTGTGTCTGTGTGTTATATATGTGTGTGTGTGTGTGTGTATATGTGTGTGTGTGTGTGTGTGTGTATGTGTGTGTGTGTGTGTGTGTGTATGTGTGTGTTTGTGTGTGTGTGTGTGTGTATGTGTGTGTGTGTGTGTGTTATGTGTGTTGTATGTGTGTGTGTGTGTGTGTGTGTGTGTTGTGTGTGTGTGTGTGTTATAACTTCAGTGTTGAAAAACAATGATATATCCATAACAGAAATTGTGCACGCGCTATTTATTATAATACATCAGTATAATAATGAATGATACATCCGTATCATAATGAAAGATACTTCAGTATCACAATGAGTGATACATCAGTATCACAATGAATGATACATCAGTATCATAATGAATGATACATCAGTATCATAATGAATGATACATCAGTATCATAATGAATAGCATAAGCACAATTTCTGAGTTATGGATACAAAGTCTTTTATGCAGGATTTCATGTCAACCAATTTTTAGCATCGATTGCCGCTTGTGGTCATTAATTTTTAAATGACCAAGATATTTGACTTTGCTGTGATATTTGAATGTATATTTAGTTGGCTGATGTGAAGTACTGGCTGCCATTTGTTGAACGGTGGAAACATTGAAATGTTGTGTGAGTGAGAACGAGTGCATATGTATTAATAAATTTGTGTGGAAGTTTGAGCTTCAGATATTGTGTTGTTGTATGAATGTACGTAGGTCTGTCTTTCTGTCTATCATTCTGTAGTTTAGGCCTTGGCGAGCCTAACATATGGTGGAGATGCCGGGTAACGCTAGAGGTAGGGAGTAGTTTTGTGGGCGGTTGGTGGGAGCGTGTCCGAACTTGGGAGGCGGATACATACTGTGTTCTGGCAGAACAATTAGCCATTAGCAGTGCCAGACACAGCTAAAATTGTTGGTGAACACAACTGGTTTCCTTGTCTTGTTTGTACCTGTTTTGTTGTTGTTTTTTTGTCCTGCGGAAAAAATTCTATGGGTACTAGGGGTGTGAATGTGAGAGAAGTATGAATGAGTGACAACAACTGCTTATCATGAGTCATGTTGATGATGTGTCATGCATACTGACTAAATCAACTGGATGGTCACTGTGGTCAACAGACAATGTCACAACAAGAAATGTGGAAATGTGGTTTCCAGGAAATATGTTAGAGTTCCATGGACAGCAAACAAAACACATCAGACAGTCTTGAAAGAAACAAATACAAAAAGAACATTAAGGAAGATCAGAAAAAGGCAAGCAACATTTATATGATATAATATAATAATAATGTTTATTTGTATAGCGCATATTCCATATAAAAACATGCTCACCAGCGCTTTACATTTCGCAAGAAAGGCAAAAGGTGATAAAAAATGTTCACAATTACATACACAATAAGATAACAACAAACATTAAAGCTATACAAGTGTAACAGAGTGCCTTGCTCTGTTACGATCTTTCCCCATTTACTTACAACGCTCAAAGGCAACACCGTGTAGCGTGCTTGCCTAGATCAAAAACGCCTTGCGTTCTCTTGGTCAAATTGTACTATTATCTCACAGCCTCTGCCTACCCATAGCTATGCATTGAACATTCCAAGGATCTAGCCAGTACATGACGATTGTAGATAACACACTGCTAAACAATTAGCAGATCTACAATGTGTACATGTACTCTAAAGCGGGCCTACGACAAGATTTTGTCGTCATCTCCAGTCAGTATTACGTGGTAAGTTTACAGAACGTAGAGGGGGGGCCGTCACTAATGTATGCATGCTGCCTTCAGCATTATAGAACAATCGCCGTGTAATTGCCGGCGGGAACACTCAGACAATGACCGCAGGGCGCGTCTGTCTAAACCGCCTTAGGTATTTGTGGCTCGATAGCGAGGACATACCCACTCGCGAAACTGCCGGACAATGACCAGCGTTTCACTTGTGTGTACTGACGCGCTGCGTTAAAACTACACACTAAGTGTTGACTTATTAATTAGGTGAGAACAACCAATCAGACCTTGCCATCTGAAAGGTTTGAGATTTGAAAATATGACCATCATGCTCTGTTCCCAGAGTACAAATTAACAAGGCGCATCATAGCGTGTGCTTGTCCACCGCCACTCTCAGTATTACCAGAGGTGCCCTTTCCTGCCACCACTCTTGATCTCACAACAGGTGATCATCTTCACGGCATTACTGTAGTAAGTTCTGGATTTTTATCACTTTATTATAATTTGTCATTTGCAGTAAGCTTAGACTTTAGTGTCTCTTATTTCTTTAGATTCTAGCTCGAGTCTATTGAGTACCGCGCTAGATTTGCAGAATTCACACAGCGAGAAAGTATGTTTTGATCTAAACGATGTGCTATCTCACAAGATCTGTAGCACTTAGCGTGGCGGCCACCATTGTAAAGATGGGACTGAGATTTAAATGTAATAACCACTATAGATTTAGCCCCTATTTTCATGTGGCTATTGTAGGACTATGGACAACCATATTCTGCCAAAAGCCAAGATACAAGGCATTGTTGTGCAGAGGAAGAGTATTTTATACTTGACAAGGTTGTATTTTTACATACTGACATGATGACTGATGAAACACGTGCTCAGCTAATTGATCTGTTTAGTGTATCCCTTAGCTGATCAGCACCACTGATTTGATGACATGGTTTAATAGTAATATGCTATACTATTTTGTTATCATTGTCTCTAGCACTTGATCTAGAATTATACTTAATCACATAGAGATAATGGGTAATAGATTACTCAAGTGTGTTGTTCTCTCAACACTGCTGACTGCTATTTGATTAGGTGCTGTTTGTGATGACATAGTTCTCATTGTCAAATAGGCCTACTATGTCATCACCACTGAACATTAACTGTCTGAAAGCTACCAGGATGCAATGCATTATTGTACACTATTTTATACTTGATAATGTTGTATGTGTGTACATAATGGTAGTTGATGAAACATGTGCTCAGCGAACTGATCCAATTGTTGTATCCCTTGTCTGCTCAGCACCACCACTAATCATTATAGAATATTGCTTTGATGACATAGCTTAACTAGTAATATGCTATGCTATTTTGTCATCACTATCTCTAGCACTAGACATAGAATTACACATAACTACATGGAGCAAATATTAAATGGATGACTCAAGTGTGTTGACTGCTATTCGATAAGGTAGACCCAATGTTTGTGATGACAGTTCACATAGTCAAATACTATGTCTGTCATCACTACAGAATATTAACTGTCCAATAGCTGCCCACTCAGATGTTATGTAATAATGTTACAACTAACTCAGCCCATGGCGGCCGAACAGCTTAATATGACTGTGCATTATTTTGCCAGTACATTATTGAAAGTCTACTCTATGCTAAGGCTATCGAACAAGCAGTATGGTAGTTTACCCTCAACTTATCAAAGGGTTACTCAATGTTTTGTCATCAATTAATTGTTCCATGTTTACAAGTGCTAGTGCTTTAGAGTGTAAATATCGACACCACATATTTCGGTATAATGTAGCAGTTCTTTACACAACATTTTGTTATGTAAATGTAGACATCTTCTGTTAGAATGTAGTAGTTCACTCTTGTACATTGACATTGTTATTTCACAAAATGTGTACTTTGTCATTGTATTTATGAAACCTATTTTGTGTCTTACAGGCACTGTCTTCTTTGACGTCGTCTTCTTTGGCATCTTCCTTCCTGTCTTCTTCTTCGTATTCTTTTGTCTCCTTCCATATCCCAGTACGGTCCTTTTCCCTTATTGTCATTTTCCCATTTTCCCTGTTTTCCTTCCCTACCTATCCTCAAGAGATAATAAAGAGTCAAGTAACACAACGAGGACTTGTGTTTTGATTGAGAGACTTCCCTTTCTGCTCTGGATTATAGGACCACCACAGCAATCATCACCAAACCCCTTAACCCACTCATCCATCTCACCTGGCGCTGCGATAACATCAATATTATAACCGTCATCACCTCCTTATCCCCCCTTACCACACGAAGTATCACACCTGGCGCTGCGAGCAGGATCCAGATTCGGAAAGGGAACAACAAAACAAGAAGACAGTGCTACAGATTCATCAAGTTGCCAAACCATGTCGACAGCACAACTGTACCGACTTCCAAAACTGTCCGGAGATGAAAGCAGTGCAGAAATCGACGACTTCATTCAGGAGGCCAGACTGATCCTACAGCTCCAGCCCCTGGATGACAAAGCAGCTGCCCTCTGGCTGATATCATCGTTAGAGGGCCCAGCTCGTCGAGAGGTGCTATGGCAACCAACGACAAGAGTGGACACTCCAGACAAGATCCTGAAGATCATCCAGGACAACTGGGGTGACCAGAGGGACTCCACAACTCTTGCTGCCACCTTCTACAACAGGCAGCAGAGAAAGGGGGAGACTGTCACTGACTACGCGACCCACCTACGCGTACTCTGGATGAAGGCCAACCAAGCTGAAGAGGGGACATTGTCACCAACGCAGCTTCGGGACGCCTTCGTCTGTGGTCTCTCCCCAGGCGCTCTCAGGAGGGATGTCCGGCGATACATAAGAGATCATCCGGACACCACCTTCGAGGGAGCCAAGATGGAGGCCCTGCGGTGGATGCGAGAGGACAGCTGTGCTGAACACCACCTGGCACAGCTGATAGTGGCCAACTCTAGCCCAGTCATCGCCCGTATGGAGGCACAGCTGGCAGAAATCAGTGCCAATGTAGACCAGCAACTCTTGCGGTGCAACACTGCGGCTAAACCTCAACCACCATGGCAACCACCTCTCCACAGCGGCGAACAGCGACCATTACCACGGCAACAGCAGCCACCAGAACACTGTCTTTGGTGTGACCGGGCCGGCCACACTGAAGACAAATGTTGGAACCGGCGCCGGTACAAGAAGAGAGGCAAGCGGCGACGGCAGCCTGCACCACAGAGAGCTGTAAAGCAAAGTGCAGACCGTCCTGTCACCCACGGACAAGCTGCAGGGCACAAGAAGAAGGGACGCCCAAGCAGATCCAAATCTGCCACAACTCCTTCTCCTGGGCCCCATTCTCCTTCTTTTCCTCCCCAGCCCTCCAAACCTGCTGTCCCCAAAACACCCTGTGCCAGCCAGAACCTGAGTGTGGTCAGCACCTCTAGAGCTGCCGGGGCACGTCCTGTTCCAGTGCCCCGCAGACACTGTCGATCCAGAGGCCACTCGAGCCATGATGGTCAACGACAGGACCCAGCAGCACCGGAGCAGGTGACATCTACACCAGCAGCTGATGACGACCTGCAGGTAGGCATGCATGTTTACCTGCGGGACATGATACCTGGTTCCAGCACAGCATGGACCAACACCTGGTCGCCGGACCTGTATTGTGTGACGGCACACCATCCCCAGCACCGTCACATCTACACAGTCCAGTCACTGGCAGGTGGCCCTCACCAGGCCGTCTCCAGGATCCACCTCCTGCCAGCATCTGGGTCCATGCCAGACGCACAGCCACAACCAGACCCAGAATCAGTATCTGACTCTGAAGACGAGCAGTGGTTAGTCTGCCCACAGCCACGGCGCAGAACAACGCGGCCCATGGTGACAACAGCACCTGAGCCCGCTATACCAGAGCAGACGACTACACCAGTCCCTCCAAGACGGTCAACACGCATCATAAATAGGACACTTTGAGAAGTCCTATTCTACAAAGGGACAAATATTAATGAGTATATATTTTCAGGTTCAACTGACCACAATAATATTTACCTGGACAGATTACTGCATAAGGAAAATTTCCTTTTTTGTATGTGTTTAAATTGATAATCTGCCAAAGCTATGAACATTATATTTGATTATTCTTTTCACTTAGCATGTAATAAACATGCCATTGAAAACCTGGATTGTCACATTAATGTGATGCTTTTGATATTTACATGTAGTTTTATACATTTGTCATTTTGTTTCCTGCAATGAATGTTTTGATGCATAGGTATGGCAAAGAGGCTTTAGTGAACTTATCAAATGCTACTTTCTTTAGCTTATTATGTTAAGGCATTTGCCATTTCAGTGTTTCATACTTTCGTACTGCCAGTTATGTTGACCAATTCAGAGTCCTAACTTGACCAAGCAGTGTAACTGTCCTTTCGGAACTGAAATTGCAACTCTTCCAGTGTGCCCATGAATACCCTAGTTAATATACAAGTGGATTCCATACTCCACCATATTCATAGCATTTCTCAATTTTATGAATTCTTGAGGTGGCCCTGAAATTTCAGCCCTCAAGAATTTACCCAATGTTCGCGCACCATCGCGGACGATGGTTTTCAAATTGGTGGTGGGAGGTGTAACAGAGTGCCTTGCTCTGTTACGATCTTTCCCCATTTACTTACAACGCTCAAAGGCAACACCGTGTAGCGTGCTTGCCTAGATCAAAAACGCCTTGCGTTCTCTTGGTCAAATTGTACTATTATCTCACAGCCTCTGCCTACCCATAGCTATGCATTGAACATTCCAAGGATCTAGCCAGTACATGACGATTGTAGATAACACACTGCTAAACAATTAGCAGATCTACAATGTGTACATGTACTCTAAAGCGGGCCTACGACAAGATTTTGTCGTCATCTCCAGTCAGTATTACGTGGTAAGTTTACAGAACGTAGAGGGGGGGCCGTCACTAATGTATGCATGCTGCCTTCAGCATTATAGAACAATCGCCGTGTAATTGCCGGCGGGAACACTCAGACAATGACCGCAGGGCGCGTCTGTCTAAACCGCCTTAGGTATTTGTGGCTCGATAGCGAGGACATACCCACTCGCGAAACTGCCGGACAATGACCAGCGTTTCACTTGTGTGTACTGACGCGCTGCGTTAAAACTACACACTAAGTGTTGACTTATTAATTAGGTGAGAACAACCAATCAGACCTTGCCATCTGAAAGGTTTGAGATTTGAAAATATGACCATCATGCTCTGTTCCCAGAGTACAAATTAACAAGGCGCATCATAGCGTGTGCTTGTCCACCGCCACTCTCAGTATTACCAGAGGTGCCCTTTCCTGCCACCACTCTTGATCTCACAACAGGTGATCATCTTCACGGCATTACTGTAGTAAGTTCTGGATTTTTATCACTTTATTATAATTTGTCATTTGCAGTAAGCTTAGACTTTAGTGTCTCTTATTTCTTTAGATTCTAGCTCGAGTCTATTGAGTACCGCGCTAGATTTGCAGAATTCACACAGCGAGAAAGTATGTTTTGATCTAAACGATGTGCTATCTCACAAGATCTGTAGCACTTAGCGTGGCGGCCACCATTGTAAAGATGGGACTGAGATTTAAATGTAATAACCACTATAGATTTAGCCCCTATTTTCATGTGGCTATTGTAGGACTATGGACAACCATATTCTGCCAAAAGCCAAGATACAAGGCATTGTTGTGCAGAGGAAGAGTATTTTATACTTGACAAGGTTGTATTTTTACATACTGACATGATGACTGATGAAACACGTGCTCAGCTAATTGATCTGTTTAGTGTATCCCTTAGCTGATCAGCACCACTGATTTGATGACATGGTTTAATAGTAATATGCTATACTATTTTGTTATCATTGTCTCTAGCACTTGATCTAGAATTATACTTAATCACATAGAGATAATGGGTAATAGATTACTCAAGTGTGTTGTTCTCTCAACACTGCTGACTGCTATTTGATTAGGTGCTGTTTGTGATGACATAGTTCTCATTGTCAAATAGGCCTACTATGTCATCACCACTGAACATTAACTGTCTGAAAGCTACCAGGATGCAATGCATTATTGTACACTATTTTATACTTGATAATGTTGTATGTGTGTACATAATGGTAGTTGATGAAACATGTGCTCAGCGAACTGATCCAATTGTTGTATCCCTTGTCTGCTCAGCACCACCACTAATCATTATAGAATATTGCTTTGATGACATAGCTTAACTAGTAATATGCTATGCTATTTTGTCATCACTATCTCTAGCACTAGACATAGAATTACACATAACTACATGGAGCAAATATTAAATGGATGACTCAAGTGTGTTGACTGCTATTCGATAAGGTAGACCCAATGTTTGTGATGACAGTTCACATAGTCAAATACTATGTCTGTCATCACTACAGAATATTAACTGTCCAATAGCTGCCCACTCAGATGTTATGTAATAATGTTACAACTAACTCAGCCCATGGCGGCCGAACAGCTTAATATGACTGTGCATTATTTTGCCAGTACATTATTGAAAGTCTACTCTATGCTAAGGCTATCGAACAAGCAGTATGGTAGTTTACCCTCAACTTATCAAAGGGTTACTCAATGTTTTGTCATCAATTAATTGTTCCATGTTTACAAGTGCTAGTGCTTTAGAGTGTAAATATCGACACCACATATTTCGGTATAATGTAGCAGTTCTTTACACAACATTTTGTTATGTAAATGTAGACATCTTCTGTTAGAATGTAGTAGTTCACTCTTGTACATTGACATTGTTATTTCACAAAATGTGTACTTTGTCATTGTATTTATGAAACCTATTTTGTGTCTTACAGGCACTGTCTTCTTTGACGTCGTCTTCTTTGGCATCTTCCTTCCTGTCTTCTTCTTCGTATTCTTTTGTCTCCTTCCATATCCCAGTACGGTCCTTTTCCCTTATTGTCATTTTCCCATTTTCCCTGTTTTCCTTCCCTACCTATCCTCAAGAGATAATAAAGAGTCAAGTAACACAACGAGGACTTGTGTTTTGATTGAGAGACTTCCCTTTCTGCTCTGGATTATAGGACCACCACAGCAATCATCACCAAACCCCTTAACCCACTCATCCATCTCACCTGGCGCTGCGATATCATCAAAATCATAATCACCTTATCCCCCTTAACCACGCCGAGACCTATCACACAAGTAAGAAGACACATAAGAAACCACAGAATATTAAAATTTAAACACTGACTTATGTAATGAAGAAAGATTAACAGATTTTTCATATGAATAAAGAGGCATACTGTGTTTATATATTGCTGCGTGTGTATGCTTGCGTACGTGTGTGTGTATGTGTACGTGTGTGTGTGCGTGCGTGTGCGTTGCTGTGCGCGTGTGTGTATGTAAGAATGTGTGTGTGTGTATGTGTGTGTGTGTGTGTGTGTGTGTGTGTGTGTGTGTGTGTATGTGTGAGTGTGTGTGCGTGTGCTACGTTTGCATGACACAAGAAAATTTGAGAAGTTGGTCACCAAAACAGGAAAACTAGTTTATGGTGAGGGTTAGGGTGAGGTTGAGGGTTAGGGAGTAGGGGTTAGGGGTTAGGGTGAGGGTGAGGATTAAGGGTTGGGGTTAGTGGTAAGGGGTTTGAGTTTAGGGTCAGGGTTAAGGTGAGGGTGAGGTTTAGGGTTTAGGGATGAGGGTGAGGGGTTAGGGGGTTGGGGTTTGAGGTTTGAGGTATAGGGTATAGGGACTAGAGGTTAGGGGTTAGGGCTAGGTTCAGGTTAGGGTGAGGGTGAAGGGTTAGGGTTAAGGGTGAGGTGATGCTGAGGGTTATGGTGAGGGTTTACGGGTTGGGGCTTAGGGGTTGGGGTGAGGGTGAGGGGTTAGGTTGAGGGTGAGGGTTAGAGATTTGGGCTAGGGTTAGGGTGAGAGTAAGGGTTTAGGGTTGAGGGTTTAGGGTTAGTGTTATGGGTTAGGTTTAGATGAAGGTTTAGGTGAGGGTGAGGGTTTAGGCTTTAAGGTTAGCATTAAGGGTTTAGGGGTTATGGTTAGGGTCAGGTTCAGTTTCAGGGTGAGGTGTTAGGGTTAGGGGTTATGGTTAGGGTTAGGGGTTAGGATTATGGTGAGGGTGAGGAGTTAGGGTTAAGGGTTGGGGTTAGGGTTTAGGGTTAGGGTGAGGTTGAGGGTTAGGGTTGAGGGGTAGGGTTTAGGGGCTAGGATTAGGGGTTAGGGGTAAGGGTTAGTGCTAAAGGGTTAAATGGTTAAGGTTAGTGCTTAGGGTTAGGGGTTAAGGTTAGGGTTTAGCATCTAGGGTTCAGGGTTAGGGTTATGGGTTAGGTTTAGTGTGAGGGTGAGGGTGAGGGTTAGGGTTAGGGGTTATGTATTAGGATTTATGGTTAGGGTTAGAGTTAGCTTGAGGGTGAGGGTTAGGTTTATGGGTTGATTAGGGTTAGGGTGAGGGATGGGATGGGGGTGAAGGTGAGGTTTAGGATTAGGGGTGAAGGTGAAGGTGAGAGTTTAGGGTTGGGGGTTAGGGTTACAGTTAGGGTTAGGGGTTACTGTTTAGGGGTTCAGGATTAATGTTAGGGTGAGGGTTTAGGATTTCGGATTTAGGGTCAGGGTTGGGTTAGGGTTGGGTTAGGGTTAGGGTTAGGATTAGGGGTTAAGTTTAGGGTTTAGTGTTTAGGGGTTAGGGTCAGGATTAGGGTGAGCATTAGGGTTTTAGGTTTTTAGGGGTAGGGGTTTAAGAATTTAGGGGTTAAGGGCTAGGGATTAGATGTTAGGGTTAGGGTGAGGGTTTAGGTTTAAGGCGAGGGTGAGGTTTAGGGTTCAGGGTTAGGTGAGGGTAGGGTTAGGGTGAGGAATTAGGGGTGAGGGGTTAAGATTAGGGTTAGGTTGGGGCTAGGGGTTAGCAGTTAGGGTTAGGGGTTAATGTTAGGATTGGGGGTGGGGTTAGGTTTAGCGTTAGGGTTTAGGGTCTAGGGGTTAGGGTTTTGGGATTAGGGATAAATGTTTAGGGGTTAGGGTTCAAGGTTAGGGTTTCATGGTTAGGGTTAGGGTTAGGGTTAGGGGATAGGGGTTAGGTGTAGGTTGTAGGGGTAGGGTTAGAGTGTCAGGTTTAGGGGTTAGGGAGTTGGGGGGTTATGAGTTAGGGTGAGTGATTGAGGGTTGAGGTTTGAGGGTTAAGGGGTTAGGGTTAGGGGTTAAGGGTGAGCGTTAGGGTAGGGTGAGGGTTAGGGTGAGGGTTAGGGGTCAGGGGTTTAGGTTAGGGTTAGGGATTAGGTGTTAGGGGTGAGGGTGAGGGTTTGAGGGTTGAATGTTACATTAGGGTTAGGGTTAGATTTAGGGTTTATGGTTCAGGGTCAGGGTTAGGGTTATGGTTATGGTTTAGGGCTTAAGTTTAGGGTGAGTGTGAGGCTTAGGGTTTAGGGTTAGGGTGAGAGTGACTGAGAGGGTTAGGGGTTTGGGTTAGGGTGAGGGTGAGGGTTTAAGGTTTAGGGTTAGGGTTAGGGGTGAGGGGTGAGAGGTAGGGTGCGGGTAAGGGGTTAGGGGTGAAGGTGAAGGTGAAGTTGTGGATTTAGGGTGAGAGTGAGAGTTAGGGTTAGGTTAGAATTTACAGGTTAGGGGTTAAGGGTTAGGGTTAGGGTGAGGGTTAGGGAGAGGGTAAGAATCATAGTCAGGGTGATGGTCAGGGCGAGGGTGAGAGTTAGGATTACGGGAGGGGCGAGTGGTTAGGTTTAGGGTGAGGGTTAGGTTTAGGGTTAGTGTTTAGGGTTAGGGGTGAGGGTGAGGGTTAAGGTTAGGGTTAGGGTGAGGGTTAAGGTCAGGGTTAAGGGTTAAGGGTTAGGGGCTGCACTTGTATGTGCATGTAATGTTTGCACTGCGTGTGTGGACGTTTGTACTGTGTGTGTGCACTGTGTGTGTGTGTGTGGGGTGGTGGTGGTGGGGTGGGGGTTGGTGGGGGGTGGGGTGAGGGTGTATGTTGTATGTGTATGTTTATGTATGAGTGTGTTTGTATGGTGTGTGTGTGTGGATGCATGGACGTGAGTTTGGTTGTGTGTGTGTGTCAAGGTTATAGTTTTGAAACCTTGTGCTATGCTTATTCAGTCAAACAATAATCATATGTTAAAATTTCAAGAGTGTGTGTTTTATTTTTTCATGATTTTTCCAACTCTGTTCAAGCACTTGGTGTACTGAAGCTAACTACAAATCACCAAGTAGTCAGCAACATTTTGCTGTTTTAAGCTGACTTGTATAAAGTAGAAATCTCTACTGGGATTTTCAATGTGATTTATGTGGAAAACAGTCTACCTTTCAGGAGCAGTGTGAACTTTACCTATATCCAGCTGCAACCACCCTTGATTTTGTTGTCACCAAAGCATACTTTCTCACCCTGCTGCCTACAAAAA
>JAPXFY010000023.1:1515097-1520097 GCA_030674185.1 Monoplex corrugatus
CAGGAATGATCTCCCATGGATCAATAAGAACATCCAAAAGAAAAGAGGCTGTATAAAAGAGCCAAGAAGACACAGAACTGGACCGACTACACATTCTGCAAGAAGGAATGTAGCAGGGCCACGAGAAAGGCAGAACAGCTGTATGTCACCAACTCCATTGAGGAAGGCATGAAAGAGAACAACAGCAAGCCTTTTTGGAGGTATGTCAAGATGCCACGCTGAGATAACACTGGGGTAGCTCCCCTGAAGGAAGGTGCAACACTCCGCAGTGACAGCCCCTCCAAGGCCAGACTACTTCTAAACCAGTTCAGGTCTGTCTTCACGAAGGAAGATAGCTCACCGCCCCCCCCCCCCCCCCCAGATGCAAGGGCCAAGATCTCCAACTATTGACGACCTGACCATCAACACAGAAGGAGTAGCCAAACTGCTGCGAAATCTCAACCCCTCGAAGGCCTGTGGACCAGATGGAATCTCCAGTAAGATCCTGAAGACTGTTGGCAGACACTGCTCCAGCCCTAACCTGCATCTACAACTACTCCCTATCCACTGGATGTCTTCCTGATGATTGCTAACTGCAAATGTATCCAGTGCGTACAAAAAAGGAGACAGAAATAAAGCGGAGAACTATAGACCCATTTCCCTAACGTCTGTAGCCTGCAAACTGCTGGAACATATCTGTCACCACCTGCATGAACACCTGGAGAAGTACAACATCCTCACTAACAAAAACCATGGCTTCAGGTCTGGTTATTCCTGTGAGACCCAACTGCTCACTACAACACAAGACCTGTTTGAGTCCACTGAAGCATGGATACAGACCGACGTCATGATGTTGGACTTAAGTAAGGCCTTTGATACAGTGCCCCATACCAAACTCCTCCACAAGTTGCAGCACTACGGCATCCAAGGGCCTGTTCACCAGTGGATAACAAGCTTCTTAACCAAAAGGACTATGAGGGTGGTCCTGGAGGGGGAATCCTCTGAAGAGGCCGCAGTCGAGTCGGGAGTGCCCCAAGGTACAGTCTTAGGCCCATTGCTGTTCCTGTGCCACATAAACGACCTCCCTGCTACTGTGACGTCAAACGTACGCCTGTTCGCAGACGACTGCCTGCTCTACCGGGAAATACGCTCCTTCTGGGACCACCTCACCCTCCAAGCAGACCTCCATAGACTAAAAGTATGGGCCAACGACTAGGGCATGAGGTTCAATGCACAGAAGTGCTATGTCCTCCCTATCAAGGCCACATCCTCCTTCTTCTACATGCTCTGTGGAGAGGTACTAAAGCATGTGGACCACAACCCATACCTGAAATACTGTTATATGCATGTTATTGCCCGGAGTAAATACTGTTATATGCATGTTATTGCCCGGAGTGAAATACTGTTATATGCATGTTATTGCCTGGAGTGAAATACTGTTATATGCATGTTATTGCCCGAGTGAAATACTGTTATTGCCCGAAGTGAAATACTGTTATATGCATGTTATTGCCTGGAGTGAAATACTGTTATATGCATGTTATTGCCTGGAGTGAAATACTGTTATATGCATGTTATTGCCTGGAGTGAAATACTGTTATTGCCGGAGTGAAATACTGTTATATGCATGTTATTGCCTGAGTGAAATACTGTTATTGCCCGGAGTGAAATACTGTTATATGCATGTTATTGCCCGGAGTGAAATACTGTTATATGCATGTTATTGCCCGGAGTGAAAACTGTTATATGCTGTTTTTGCAGATGAATCGTATATGATTATTGCCGGAGTGAAAAACTGTTATATGCATGTTATTGCCAGGAGTGAAATACTGTTATATGCATGTTATTGCCAGGAGTGAAAATACTGTTATATGCATGTTATTGCCAGGAGTGAAAGTAATATGTTATATGCTGTTATATGCATTATGCCAGGAGTGAAGTACTGTTATATGCATGTTATTGCCCAGGAGTGAAATACTGTTATATGCATGTTATTGCCCGGAGTGAAATACTGTTATATGCATGTTATTGCCCGGAGTGAAATACTGTTAATGCATGTTATTGCCGAGTGAAATATGTTATATGCATGTTATTGCCCGGAGTGAAATACTGTTATATGCATGTTATTGCCAGGAGTGAAATACTGTTATATGCATGTTATTGCCGGAGTGAAATACTGTTATATGCATGTTATTGCCAGGAGTGAAATACTGTTATATGCATGTTATTGCCAGGAGTGAAATACTGTTATATGCATGTTATTGCCAGGAGTGAAATACTGTTATATGCATGTTATTGCCCGGAGTGAAAAACTGTTATATGCATGTTATTGCCCGGAGTGAAAGTACTAGTTATATGCATGTTAATGCCAGGAGTGAAATACTGTTATATGCATGTTATTGCCCGGAGTGAAATACTGTTATATGCATGTTATTGCCCGGAGTGAAATACTGTTATATGCATGTTATTGCCCGAGTGAAATACTGTTATATGCATGTTATTGCCAGGAGTGAAATACGTTATATGCATGTTATGCAGGAGTGAAATACTGTTATATGCATGTTATTGCCCGGAGTGAAATACTGTTATATGCATGTTATTGCCAGGAGTGAAATACTGTTATATGCATGTTATTGCCTGGAGTGAAAAACTGTTATATGCATGTTATTGCCCGGAGTGAAATACTGTTATATGCATGTTATTGCCCGAGTGAAATACTGTTATATGCATGTTATTGCCCGGAGTGAAATACTGTTATATGCATGTTATTGCCCGGAGTGAAATACTGTTATATGCATGTTATTGCCCGGAGTGAAATACTGTTATATGCATGTTATTGCCCGGAGTGAAATACTGTTACATGCATGTTATTGCCAGGAGTGAAGTAAAGTTCAACTGCATCGTGATTCCTTGTATCCTTGCGTGACCAGACGCAGAATATGATAGTCCCAATTCTGCAAAAAAAAAAAAGAAAAAAAAAAAAAAGGATAAACCTAGTGAAATGATACATTAACAGTAATAACATCAGTAGAAATAAGTTATCACATTATCAGCACAGCCAATGGTAGAACACATGTCTCAAGACAGATCTCTCTAAGTAGTGTCAGTTAATTAAACAATATGGCTTATCACACTCAGTAAACAATATGGCTTATCACACTCAGTAAACAATATGGCTTATCACACGTCAGTAAACAATATGGCTTATCACACTCAGTCAGTAAACAATATGGCTTATCACCAACAATCTAGCTCAGTAGTAAACAATATGGCTTATCACACTCATAGTAAACAATATGGCTTATCACATCATCAGTAAACAATATGGCTTATCACACTCAGTCAGTAAACAATATGGCTTATCACACTCAGTAAACAATATGGCTTATCACACTCAGTAAACAATATGGCTTATCACACTCAGTCAGTAAACAATATGGCTTATCACACTCAGTAAACAATATGGCTTATCACACTCAGTAAACAATATGGCTTATCACACTCATCAGTAAACAATATGGCTTATCACACTCAGTAAACAATATGGCTTATCACACTCAGTAAACAATATGGCTTATCACACTCAAGTAAACAATATGGCTTATCACACTCAGTCAGTAAACAATATGGCTTATCACACTCAGAAACAATATGGCTTATCACACCTCAGTAAACAATATGGCTTATCACACTCAGTAACATATGTATCCACTCATAAACAATATGGCTTATCACACTCAGTAAACAATATGGCTTATCACATCAGTCAGTAAACAATATGGCTTATCACACTCAGTTAAACAATATGGCTTATCACACTCAGTAAACAATATGGCTTATCACATCAGTAAACAATATGGCTTATCACACATCAGTAAACAATATGGCTTATCACACTCACTCAGTAAACAATATGGCTTATCACACTCAGTAAACAATATGGCTTATCACACTCAGTAAACAATATGGCTTATCACACTCAGTAAACACATAAGCCAACTTGATATCGGAATTAGTGTTTTCATGTTTTGATCATTTCTTAGTTTCAGTTCACAACCAGTTTGAATTTGGAAAAGGCCTGTGCTGACGTCAGGGATACGTTAGCATTATTTCGTCTGTGATAGACTTGTCAATCACTCCGTAGAGTAATGTAGATTAGCTAAATAACATCAGAATCTGACGTACAGGCTGTTATTGTGTTAATAACAAGTCTTAGACTGGACCGCGGTGCTTACATCATTCAGCAAGCAGTTTTGAACTAGTCACAGTAGTGACTGTTTTGTATTCCATGGCATAAAACATGCAGACAGATAACGCGCTTAGATCTGATGCCTGACTCATTTCTCAAAGATGACGGTAAAACGACCAGAACAAGATCTCCTGATGTTTGAAACACACACAGAACTGTGTGACAACCTTTAACAAACTGTAATCAACACAATTTCCAATGAACTTGGTGCAGCCGGTAAATCTCGGGTTGGACAAGTGGCTCAAACACTGAGGGGCTATTCAGATCAAAAGCAGATACATTTAACGTGGCATGAATATCAACATTTGTGGGTTTAACAGATCTAGCACGATGCTTAGGAACATGAATAGAAGGTTTAATGATAAAACATAAATTAAGTCCACAGCAATTAAGATTTTTTGTTTTTCTTTCGTTTTGTTTTTTTGTCGCCATTAGGAAGTCAGGACTAGGTTACGTCTTACCAGAAACTTCATTTATTGATTGATTTGGTTCAGTTTTTACGTCAGCACTCACCTAGGTGATATGACCAACGGGGATAACCATTCCAGGGAATGGGGGAAGGGGAGCTTATCTAATCCTATACTGACACCACCAGAACAACAATGATGTTAAGATGGGACAGTGAGAAGGCCAGTTTTAATGTAGTAGTGGGGGAAGGGGGACTTATCTAATCCTATACTGACACCACCAGAACAACAATGATGTTAAGATGGGACAGTGAGAAGGCCAGTTTTAATGTAGTAGTGGGGGAAGGGGGACTTATCTAATCCTA
>JAPXFY010000023.1:1522597-1560097 GCA_030674185.1 Monoplex corrugatus
TCACAATGTCTAGTGTGCACCACTGCCGTAAACGATCCCATGGCAAGACAAGAGTTGGCCTTGGCTACATTCTGTATAAAAATCAACTTTTGTAGGTAAACAAATGGATTGTGGCGTTCCATGGCCCATCTGACATCAACTCCCCCAAAAACAACAACAACAACAACAACAATGACATCGACAAAAACAACAACAACAACATTAATCGTCCTTCCCCCAAAAGACCACCAAAAATGTAATACAACGTATGTGGCAATCAAGTTAGGTTAATAATAATATGTTTGATGCTGTCTTGTAAGACACCTGTAAAGTGAAACCATGGAGATCAGTTGATTTTCAAAGTTAAGTGCAGTAAATTATGAATCATGTTACATGGACACAAAGAAGGATGTATCATTTCTATTGTTATCAGGGTTTTATGATACATGGACACAAAGAAGGATGTATCATTTCTATTATCAGGGTTTTATGTTACATGGACACAAAGAAGGATGTATCATTTCTATTATCAGGGTTTCATGTTACATGGACACAAAGAAGGATGTATCATTTCTATTGTTATCAGGTTTTTATGATACATGGACACAAAGAAGGATGTATCATTTCTGTTGTTATCAGGGTTTTATGTTACATGGACACAAAGAAGGATGTATCATTTCTATTATTAGGGTTTTATGTTACATGGACACAAAGAAGGATGTATCATTTCTGTTGTTATCAGGGTTTTATGATACATGGACACAAAGAAGGATGTATCATTTCTATTATCAGGGTTTTATGATACATGGACACAAAGAAGGATGTATTATTTCTATTATCAGGGTTTCATGTTACACGGACACAAAGAAGGATGTATCATTTCTATTATCAGGGTTTTATGATACATGGACACAAAGAAGGATGTATCATTTCTATTATCAGGGTTTTATGTTACATGGACACAAAGAAGGATGTATCATTTCTATTGTTATCAGGGTTTTATGATACACGGACACAAAGAAGGATGTATCATTTCTATTGTTATCAGGGTTTCATGTTACATGGACACAAAGAAGGATGTATCATTTCTATTGTTATCAGGGTTTCATGCTACATGGACACAAAGAAGGATGTATCATTTCTATTATCAGGGTTTTATGTTACATGGACACAAAGAAGGATGTATCATTTCTATTGTTATCAGGGTTTCATGTTACATGGACACAAAGAAGGATGTATCATTTCTATTATCAGGGTTTCATGTTACATGGACACAAAGAAGGATGTATCATTTCTATTGTTATCAGGGTTTTATGTTACATGGACACAAAGAAGGATGTATCATTTCTATTATCAGGGTTTTATGTTACATGGACACAAAGAAGGATGTATCATTTCTATTGTTATCAGGGTTTTATGTTACATGGACACAAAGAAGGATGTATCATTTCTATTGTTATCAGGGTTTCATGTTACATGGACACAAGGAAGGATGTATCATTTCTATTGTTATCAGGGTTTTATGTTACATGGACACAAAGAAGGATGTATCATTTCTATTGTTATCAGGGTTTCATGTTACATGGACACAAGGAAGGATGTATCATTTCTATTGTTATCAGGGTTTCATGTTACATGGACACAAAGAAGGATGTATCATTTCTATTATCAGGGTTTTATGTTACATGGACACAAAGAAGGATGTATCATTTCTATTGTTATCAGGGTTTTATGTTACACGGACACAAAGAAGGATGTATCATTTCTATTATCAGGGTTTCATGTTACATGGACACAAAGAAGGATGTATCATTTCTATTGTTATCAGGGTTTTATGTTTTCCCTCACTGTCCTATGTTTTACTGTTTTACAAGCTTATGCACACGGCGATAGAGCGAGAGTTCAAACGCTTCTGATATCACCATCATCATTATCATTGTAATAATAATCATAATAATGACGTATTGTTGTTGTGATTGCTGTTATTATCACATCATCATCATTGCTATGTGTGCAGAGCCATGGCTAGCGAAACGCTTGAAAGTATTATGGAGAGGGCCGTGTCTTTGAGGACAAAGGTACAGAAAAAGATAAAGGAGTTGGACGGCCTGCACACCAAGACTGCCTTGACTAGGATTGCATGCAGTTCTGTTTCTGCCATCGGAGCAGGTAATTCAACTTGGTTTTCTTTAGTAAAGGTGTTGACAGTGAAACAAAACAAAACAAAACCAAACCCCAAACACACACACACACACACACACACACACACACACACACACACACACACACACACACACACACACACACACACACACACACACACACACACACAAAACTAAAGAAAAATTCAACATTTATGTTTCATTCTTTTTTCTGTGGACCCCCCCCCCTCCTCCCCGTTTTCAGCTGTTTCCCATTAACTTTTCTAGAAAGAGATAAATGGGAAAAGATTGTGTGTGTGTGTGTGTGTGTGTGTGTGTGTGTGTGTGTGTGTGTGGTGTACATGCGTCTATATGCGCATGAATGCAGGCGTGCATGTCTTTGCATGTATGTGTGTGCGCGTGCATGGAAGGAGGGCAAGGGGATGTGGTGTGAACACTTGTGTTTGTATGTGTATGTTTTATTCTCACAGGAAGAAACGACGCTGTTAGTGCAAGCTGACCGTACACTGACTGGTTTTACTCCATGTGTAATATAGATGTATAGACGTATGTCATCGCATGTATTGCTTCTTTTCATTTAACCCATTGACTCCCGCACCCTATCCACAAACATCCGGCATCATCAACTGTGTTAGCAAAGCAAAAACTTAACCCTTTGAGTCCATCACCCTATCCACCAGCTTCCTGCAGGAAGCTGGTGGATAGGGTGAGGAACTTAAAGGGTTAAGGTTTTGCAGTTGGTGGATAGGGTGCAGGAGTCAATGGGTTAAATATGGGAGCTACTGTTGGACCCTAAAAACAATATTTTGTTGATGTGGGTCATGTTTGCCTGTGTTCCTAGTTTTGTTATTTAAAATGAATAAAAAGCTTCAGATTGAATAATTGTTATTCTTGTAATGATTAATTGTTATACTTTTAATGAATAATTGTTATACTTCTATTATTCGTACTTACGTTCATGGCAGTGAGAGAAATGACTGTTTCTGTAGAAGCAATTTTAGGTAATGTAGGCATCATATGTTTGAGTGTAGGCTACTTGGTTTTGTTTGTTTATTTGCATTCAGCTTTTTCAAACCTGCAGGTGATAAATTGGACGGAGTGATCAACGCCAGGGGCATATCCTTCGATTATATGTGCAAATGCATTGATATGTGTACTTGATTTTTCTGTGCCAGTTTTTGTCTGGTTCGGAGAGGTGTAGATCTAGAGATAGTTATAACTGGGCTTAAAACAAAAATGACAGTAATAATCCACATCATTCATGTATATTCATTATACTGGATCTACGACAAAGGCTTTTAATATTAATGTATATCTATAGAATAAATGAATTGCTATGTCAATAAATGTTAAAATTTCAATGGACTTAAAAAGGGGGGTGAGGGTAGGACGACTGCAGTAAGAATAAAGACAAACAGCTGTTAAAAAAATGGATGTATCTGGTTTACGCCTAAAGAGATAAGATGGTCAAACCATATTTATATTCTGCCTTTTTGTGTCATGTACCTTTTCATATGCAACAGTTTGGCCTCAGTGGCTTAAAGAAGAACATAAAAAATAAAAGAAGTACAAGTTAGAGTGTCGTCTGCTGCCTTGTTGTTGTTCAAAGCCCAGCCGACTGTGTAGAGCCATATCAGGACAACAACAGCTTCAAAACATACAAAACTTCAACAGGAAAAAGAAACAAAGAAAAGAAAATTAAATCACGTATCAATGCATTTGCGCACATAATTTAATTGCACGCCCCCGGCGTTGACCACTCCATCCAAATTATCGCACAGGGGATTTAAAAAAACAGCTGAATACAAATGTAAGCGTACATAAGGACACCAAACCATATATGAAAACAGACCTAAATTACCTAAAATTGCTTCCGCACATCCATCTCCCTAGAGCCAAAAATGCGCTTAATACATGTACCCAATTATCAATCCTATGAAAAAGTACGTAAGACTTTATCGAACACATACAGGTGAATGGACCAGCAAGGCAGAAAATGATAGGAAGAAAAAGACAGAAAGCAAAGGAACAAGGCAGAAACAAACAGAGTGACAAAAAAGAGGAAATTTCTTGCACAGAATTTCCAGAAGGCGGGGATACTTCTTATACCGAAAGAGTCCCCGGTATCCCCACGGGGGTCGTCTGCTACCTACAGGAACCTAACTTTAGCATGTTAATAGAAAGACGGTGAACCTAACTTTAGCATGTTAATAGAAAGACGGTGAACCTAACTTTAGCATGTTAATAGAAAGACGGTGAACCTAACTTTAGCATGTTGATAGAAAGACGGTGAACCTAACTTTAGCATGTTAATAGAAAGACGGTGAACCTAACTTTAGCATGTTAATTGAAAGACGGTGAACCTAACTTTAGCATGTTGATAGAAAGACGGTGAACCTAACTTTAGCATGTTAATAGAAAGACGGTGAACCTAACTTTAGCATGTTGATAGAAAGACGGTGAACCTAACTTTAGCATGTTAATAGAAAGACGGTGAACCTAACTTTAGCATGTTAATAGAAAGACGGTGAACCTAACTTTAGCATGTTGATAGAAAGACGGTGAACCTAACTTTAGCATATTGATAGAAAGACGGTGAACCTAACTTTAGCATGTTGATAGAAAGACGGTGAACCTAACTTTAGCATGTTAATTGAAAGACGGTGAACCTAACTTTAGCATGTTAATTGAAAGACGGTGAACCTAACTTTAGCATGTTAATAGAAAGACGGTGAACCTAACTTTAGCATGTTAATTGAAAGACGGTGAACCTAACTTTAGCATGTTAATAGAAAGACGGTGAACCTAACTTTAGCATGTTAATTGAAAGACGGTGAACCTAACTTTAGCATGTTAATAGAAAGACGGTGAACCTAACTTTAGCATGTTAATAGAAAGACGGTGAACCTAACTTTAGCATGTTAATAGAAAGACGGTGAACCTAACTTTAGCATGTTAATAGAAAGACGGTGAACCTAACTTTAGCATGTTAATAGAAAGACGGTGAACCTAACTTTAGCATGTTGATAGAAAGACGGTGAACCTAACTTTAGCATGTTAATAGAAAGACGGTGAACCTAACTTTAGCATGTTGATAGAAAGACGGTGAACCTAACTTTAGCATGTTAATTGAAAGACGGTGAACCTAACTTTAGCATGTTAATAGAAAGACGGTGAACCTAACTTTAGCATGTTAATAGAAAGACGGTGAACCTAACTTTAGCATGTTAATAGAAAGACGGTGAACCTAACTTTAGCATGTTGATAGAAAGACGGTGAACCTAACTTTAGCATGTTAATTGAAAGACGGTGAACCTAACTTTAGCATGTTAATAGAAAGACGGTGAACCTAACTTTAGCATGTTAATTGAAAGACGGTGAACCTAACTTTAGCATGTTAATAGAAAGACGGTGAACCTAACTTTAGCATGTTAATTGAAAGACGGTGAACCTAACTTTAGCATGTTAATAGAAAGACGGTGAACCTAACTTTAGCATGTTAATAGAAAGACGGTGAACCTAACTTTAGCATGTTGATAGAAAGACGGTGAACCTAACTTTAGCATGTTAATAGAAAGACGGTGAACCTAACTTTAGCATATTGATAGAAAGACGGTGAACCTAACTTTAGCATGTTAATAGAAAGACGGTGAACCTAACTTTAGCATGTTGATAGAAAGACGGTGAACCTAACTTTAGCATGTTAATAGAAAGACGGTGAACCTAACTTTAGCATGTTAATAGAAAGACGGTGAACCTAACTTTAGCATGTTGATAGAAAGACGGTGAACCTAACTTTAGCATGTTAATAGAAAGACGGTGAACCTAACTTTAGCATGTTAATAGAAAGACGGTGAAACGAAAAGTTACGTAATGCTTCCATAGTCATTTTCTCTCGCTTGACCAAACCACAGGGACACTTTGCCATTTTTCTGCTGTGTGTGGTTTTTTGTTTGTTTTTTGTTTTTGTTTTGCTTGTTATTTGTTGTTTTACGTTTATGCTTGACCAAGACCAGTTGGCTGAAAATTTGCGTCCTTTTTTGTTGTTGTTGAACTGAGTACGCGTTTTGATTCTGTTTTCTTGTTTTTCTGGTTCCTGTTTGTTTAATGCGACATTACATTTATTTGGGATTTCTTCCACAAACGACTTCAAGTCTTATATACGTATATGGAAGATTTAGGTTGAAATTACGGAAAAGGAAACAGACCAAAAGCAACATCAAACTAGATCTTGGACTCTTAAAGACAGATGAAGTGATACATCAAAAATTTAATGTAGGCCTACATGTTCAAAACAAATTCAGTGCTCTGGAAGACGTTGGTGACAGTGAGGAACAATGGACAAAGTCGATAAATTCGATAAATGAAGCTTGTGAAGAAATCCCTGTAGTAGATAGAAAAGCAAAAAAGAACTGGATGACAAAAGAAATTTTAGGCTTGATGGAGGAACGGAGGAAGGCAAAGAGAAACGAGGAAATATACAGGAAGATAAACAAAGAAATCAGGAATAGGTGCAATGAAGCTAAGGAAGCTTGGCTGAAAACAAAATGCAAATAAATACAAGACCAACACAAAACGGATCCTCAGGGTATGTACAGACGAATTGAAGAAATTGTCCACAGGAAAAATACATGCACATCAACTGGTTGCTTAAAATCGAAAGGTGTTACGATTCTCATGGAAAAAGACAAAATATTAGATAGATGGGGAGAGTACATTAAAGACCTTTTTGAAGATGACAGAAACGCAGAACACATTACATGTATAAGAAAGAACTTTGAAGGATCACCCATAATGAAAGATGAAGTTAGAGCAGCATTGAAAAAGATGAAACCAGGAAAAGCCCCAGGACCAGACAACATTACCACATAGATGATTGAAACCCTGGAGGAATTTGGCATAGAAAAAAATAACAGTCCTCCTAAATGAAATTTACAGCACTGGAAAAATTCCCAAGGACATGTCAAAATCAATTTTCATTGCACTTCCAAAGAAGGCAGGGGCTATAGAATGCGAACCCGATCGCACAATCTGTTTGATGAGTCATGTAACCAAAATCCTCTTAAGAATAATCATGATGAGGACAAGGAATAGAATCAAAAGAGAAATAGCAGATGAACAGTGTGGATTTGTGGAGGGGAAAGGAACTATTAATGCCATATACATACTAAGAACTATCATAGAGAGGTCAATCGAGGTGAACAAGGATTTATATTCATGCTTTGTTGACTACACCAAGGCTTTCGATCGGGTAAGACATGATGAATTGATCAACCAACTAGAAAGACTCAATATTGATGGAAAAGATCTACGAATAATCAGAAATATGTACTGGGAACAAACAGCTGCAATGAGAATAGAAAACGATGTAAGCTCTTTCCAAAATATCAAAAGAGGAGTCAGATAGGGTTGTGTTTTGTCACTAGATCTGTTTTCACTTTACAGCGAAAACATCATGAGAAACCTAGAAGAAGACCCTGGATTAGAGGTTGGAGGGAAAATGATAAACAACATTCGATATGCAGATGACACCGTGCTAAAAAAAAAAAAAATGCAGAAAGTGAAAGACCTACAAAACCTTGTGAATATACTAGAAATAGAAAGCAAAGGTAAGGAGCTGGAACTAAACAGCAGGAAGACTGAAGTCATGGTGATCAGTAAAAACATGAAATCCCCTCATGCAAAATAACAGCAAATGGCATAACCTTGACACAGATTAATAAATTCAAATACCTGGGAACGATCATTTCATCAGACGGCAGATGCACATCAGAAATAGCCGGCAGAATCGGCCAAGCCAAAACAGCATTCAAGAAGATGACAAGCATTCTTACCAACAAATGCCTATCAATTAACATCAGGAAGAGAGTTCTTGAATGTTATATAGAACCAATACTGTTGTACGGATGCGAGGCATGGACAGTCAACAAACAAAGCCAGAACAAGATTGAGGCAGCCGAGATGTGGTTTCTAAGAAGAATGTTGAGGGTTCCATAGACAGCTAAGAAAACAAACGAGACAGTCTTGATGGAGGCAGACACAAGTAGATCACTCATACGGAAGATTAGGAAAAGACAGGCAACATTTATAGGCCATTTTATGAGGAAGGGGGATTTGGAGCACCTGGTCACAACGGGAAAGCTGGAGGGAAAGAGAGCACCAGGTAGACCCACGGAGAAAATGCTGGACGGACTTGCAGAGTGGCTGGGGACGGGGAGGGTGGGGGAGATGCTAGGGGCAACGAGAGATAGACGCAGATGGAAGTCCATGATCGCCAACGCCATGCGGCAGGGCACCTAATGATGATGAATGTTGATGATGGAGTGAATATGAGAATATGATAATCAGGATTGAAACTGTGTGACAGGGCTGTACTCTACGCTTCATTATCATCATCATCATCATCATCATCATCATCATCATGTGCCCTGCCGCATGGCGTTGGCGATCATGGCCCTCCATACGAATCTGTCCCTTGTCGCTGCAAGTACATCTCTCACCCTCTCTGTCCTCAGCCATCTGCAAGTCCGTCCAGTATTTTCTACCTGGGTCTACCTGGTGTTCTCTTTCCCTCCAGCTTTCCTGTTGTGATCAGGTGCTCTAATTTCTTTTTCCTCGTAAAATCTCCTATAAATGCCGCTTGTCTTTTCCTGATTTTCTTTTTTAATGATCTTCTTGTGTATGCCTCCATCAAGACTGTCTCGTTTGTTTTCTTTGCTGTCCATGGAACTCTCAAACATTCTTCTTAGAAACCACATTTCACTTGCCTCAATTTTGTTCTGACTTTGCATGTTGACTGTCCACGCCTCACAACCGTAAAACAGTATCGATTCTATGTAACCCTCAAGAACTCTCTTCCTGATGTTAATTGATAGGCATTTGTTGGTAAGAATGCTTTTCATCTTCTTGAATGATGTTTTAGCGTGGCCGATTTTGCTGGCTATTTCTGATGTGCTTCTGCCGTCTGGTGAGATGACCGTTCCTAGATATTGAAGTTAGTACAGTGGTAAACTGTCGCAATGGTGATAACAGAACTTAGATAATCAGAGAAAGTGGTGTTTACACACCTGAAAATGTTGTTACCTTTGGATATTTCTTTGGTCCCTGTGACCTTGACTTTGAATGCGTGATCTCTAAACTTACGGATTCATGAATAGTGAGCAGTCCACATTTTTGACCACACAATGACGTCACAGTATTGATGTTGTTTGTGTGTCATGTGACCCACACTGTGACGTCAGAGTATTGATGTTGTTTGTGTGTTATGTGACCCACACTGTGACGTCACAGTATTGATGTTCTTTGTGTGTCATGTGACCCAAACTGTGACGTCAGATTATTGATGTTGTTTGTGTGTCATGTGACTCACACTGTGACGTCACAGTATTGATGTTCTTTGTGTGTCATGATAACAAAATAACAAAAATACTGAACAGTCCACATCTTTGATCACACAATGATATCACAGTATTAATGTTATTCTTTGTGTATCATGTGACCCACACAATATCACAGTACTGATGTTCTTCTTTGTCACAGTTTGTGTGTCATGTGACCCACACAATGATGTCACAGTATTGATGTTGTTCTTTGTGTGTCATGTGACCCACACAATGATGTCACAATATTGATGTTCTTTGTGTGTCATGTGACCCACACAGTGATGTCACAGTATTGATGTTCTTTGTGTATCATGTGACCCACACAGTGATGTCACAGTATTGATGTTCTATGTGTGTCTTGTGACCCACACAGTGATGTCACAGTATTGATGTTCTTCGTTGTGTGTCATGTGACCCACACAGTGATGTCACAGTATTGATGTTCTTTGTGTGTCATGTGACACACACTGTGATGTCACAGTATTGATGTTCTTTGTGTGTCATGTGACCCACACAGTGATGTCACAGTATTGATGTTCTTTGTGTGTCATGTGACCCACACAGTGATGTCACAGTATCGATGTTCTTTGTGTGTCATGTGACCCACACTGTGATGTCACAGTATTGATGTTCTTTGTGTGTCATGTGACTCACACTGTGACGTCACAGTATTGATGTTCTTTGTGTGTCATGTGACCCACACAGTGATGTCACAGTAGTGATGTTCTTTGTGTATCATGTGACCCACACAGTGATGTCACAGTAATGATGTTATTCTTTGTGTGTCATGTGACCCACACAGTGATGTCACAGTATTGATGTTCTTTGTGCATCATCTGACCCACACAGTGATGTCACAGTATTGATGTTCTTTGTGTGTCATATGACCCACATTGTTACGTCACAGTATTAATGTTGTTTGTGTGTCATGTGACCCACACTGTGACGTCAGAGTATTGATGTTCTTTGTGTGTCATGTGACTCACACAGTGATGTCACAGTATTGATATTCTTCTTTGTGTGTCATGTGACCCACACTGTGACGTCACAGTATTGATGTTCTTTGTGTGTCATGTGACCCAAACTGTGACGTCAGATTATTGATGTTCTTTGTGTGTCATGTGACCCACACAGTGATGTCACAGTATTGATGTTCTTTGTGTGTCATGATAACAAAACAAAAATACTGAACAGTCCACATCTTCGATCACACAATGATGTCACAGTATTAATGTTATTCTTTGTGTATCATGTGACCCACACAATGATATCGCAGTATTAATGTTCTTCTTTGTCACAGTTTGTGTGTCATGTGACCCACACAGTGATGTCACAGTATTGATGTTCTTTGTGTGTCATGTGACCCACACAGTGATGTTACAGTATTGATGTTATTCTTTGTGTGTCATGTGAACCACACAGTGATGTCACAGTATTGATGTTCTTTATGTGTCATGTGACCCACACAGTGATGTCACAGTATTGATGTTATTCTTTGTGTGTCATGTGAACCACACAGTGATGTCACAGTATTGATGTTCTTTGTGTGTCATGTGACCCACACAGTGATGTCACAGTATTGATGTTATTCTTTGTGTGTCATGTGAACCACACAGTGATGTCACAGTATTAATGTTCTTCTTTGTGTATCATGTGACCCACACAGTGATGTCACAGTATTGATGTTCTTTGTGTGTCATGTGACCCACACAATGTCACAGTATTGATGTTCTTTGTGTGTCATGTGACCCACACAATGATGTCACTGTATTAATGTTCTTCTTTGTGTATCATGTGACCCACACAATGATGTCACAGTATTGATGTTATTCTTTGTGTGTCATGTGACCCACACAGTGATGTCACAGTATTGATGTTGTTTGTGTGTCATGTGACCCACACAGTGATGTCACAGTATTGATGTTCTTTGTGTGTCATGTGACTCACATTGTGACGTCAGAGTATTGATGTTGTTTGTGTGTCATGTGACTCATACTGTGACGTCAGAGTATTGATGTTGCTTGTGTGTCATGTGACTCACACTGTGACGTCAGAGTATTGATGTTTGTGTGTCATGTGACCCACACAGTGATGTCACAGTATTGATGTTCTTTGTGTGTCATGTGACTCACACTGTTACGTCACAATATTGATGTTGTTTGTGTGTCATGTGACTCACACTGTGACGTCAGTGTATTGATGTTGTTTGTGTGTCATGTGACTCACACTGTGACGTCAGAGTATTGATGTTGTTTGTGTGTCATGTGACTCACACTATGACGTCAGATTATTGATGTTGTTTGTGTGTCATGTGACTCACACTGTGACGTCAGAGTATTCATGTTTGTGTGTCATGTGACCCACACAGTGATGTCACAGTATTGATGTTCTTTGTGTGTCATGATAACAAAACAAAAATACTGAACAGTCCACATCTTTGATCACACAATGATGTCACAGTATTATTGTTATTCTTTGTGTATCATGTGACCCACACAATGATATCACAGTATTAATGTTCTTCTTTGTCACAGTTTGTGTGTCATGTGACACACACAGTGATGTCACAGTATTGATGTTCTTCTTTGTGTATCATGTGACCCACACAATGATGTCACAGTATTGATGTTCTTTGTGTGTCATGTGACCCACACAGTGATGTCACAGTATTGATGTTGTTTGTGTGTCATGTGACCCACACAGTGATGTCACAGTATTGATGTTCTTTGTGTGTCATGTGACCCACACAGTGATGTCACAGTATTGATGTTATTCTTTGTGTGTCATGTGACCCGCACAGTGATGTCACAGTATTAATGTTCTTCTTTGTCACAGTTTGTGTGTCATGTGTCCCACACAGTGATATCACAGTATTAATGTTCCTCTAAGGATAAGCTTCCTCCTCAGATCTGTATATGACCTGCTCCCCTCGAATGCAAACTTAGTGAAATGGGGGAAAGCAGACGACCCAGCATGTCCGCTCTGTCAGAAGAAACAAACAGTGGAACATGTCCTAAGCTCTTGCAAAGTAGCGCTAGCCCAAGGAAGGTATACATGGAGGCACAACCAAGTTCTGAAAGTGATCACAGATGTGGTTAGCGAAAAAACCATGACCCCAAACGCACCAATTGCTATGACAACGTTCTACAAAGCAGGAGGGAAACAGGTCTGGCCCGAAAGGGCTATGACAACCAGCACATTGCCAAAGGGTCTTCTGGATGGAGCAGTCGACTGGGAGTGTACAGCAGACCTCCCAGAGTGGAGGAATTACCCAGATGTCATCAGCAAGACAGGCATGAGACCAGACATCGCTCTCCACTCTGACTCCTCGAAACAAGTGATTCTGATAGAACTCACTGTGCCATACGAAAGCAGAATGGAAGAAGCACATATCTACAAGACCGAAAAATACGCCGGTCTTGCCAGCACCCTGAAGAAAGCAGGTCTGCGGGTCAAAATCTTCGCCATAGAGGTCGGGGCAAGAGGGTTTGTGGGCACCTCTGCTTATGATCTCATGAAACAACTCGCCATTTCTGGGAAGAAGAGGACTAGAGCCCTTAAAGCGATGGCAGAGGCAGCAGAAAGGAGCTCAAGCTGGATCTGGGCAAGGAGGAACCAAAAAAGTGAACTTCATAAGGATTAAATTCCCTACAGATGATGTGTGCCCCGTTAGCACATTGGTAAAACCGCGTACCGCAGTTCTGAAGCGCAGAATCGCCCAGGTTCGATCCCCGGCGTGGGAAAAAAAAAATAGACAACAGCAGAAGGGCATCCAGGAGTCATGACCTGGATGTGGCCCGGCCCCCCGAGAGTGTAAGGAATTCAGGGCCGAAACACTTGTCTAAAGGGGGTTACTTCTCTGAAGACCTTCTGTTGTCTAGCTCTCCCTAGAGTTTCTTTCTACCTTGTGTGTCATGTGACCCACACAGTGATGTCACAGTATTAATGTTCTTCTTTGTGTGTCATGTGACCCATACAATGATATCACAGTATTAATGTTCTTCTTTGTGTGTCATGTGACCCACACAATGATATCACAGTATTGATGTTCTTTGTGTGTCATGTGACCCACACAGTGATGTCATTGTATTGATGTTCTTTGTGTGTCATGTGACCCACACAGTGATGTCACAGTATTGATGTTGTTCTTTGTGTGACATGTGACCCACACAGTGATGTCACAGTATTGATGTTCTTTGTGTGTCATGTGACTCACACAGTGATGTCACAGTATTAATGTTATTCTTTGTGTATCATGTGATCCACACAGTGATGTCACAGTATTGATGTTCTTTGTGTGTCATGTGACCCACACAGTGATGTCACAGTATTGATGTTGTTTGTGTGTCATTTGACCCACACAGTGATGTCACAGTATTAATGTTCTTCTTTGTGTATCATGTGACCCACACAGTGATGTCACAGTATTGATGTTGCTCTTTGTGTGTCATGTGACCCACAAAATGATGTCATAGTATTGATGTTCTTTGTGTGTCATATGACCCACACTGATGTCACAGTATTGATGTTCTTCTTTGTGTGTCATGTGACCCACACAATGATGTCACAGTATTGATGCTGTGTCATATGACCCACACAGTGATGTCACAGTATTGATGTTCTTCTTTGTGTATCATGTGACCCACACAATGATGTCACAGTATTGATGTCTTTGTGTGTCATGTGACTCACACTGTGACGTCACAGTATTGATGTTGTTTGTGTGTCATGTGACTCACTGTGACGTCAGAGTATTGATGTTGTTTGTGTGTCATGTGACTCACACTGTGACGTCAGAGTATTGATGTTGTTTGTGTGTCATGTGATTCACACTGTGACGTCAGAGTATTGATGTTTGTGTGTCATGTGACCCACACAGTGATGTCACAGTATTGATGTTCTTTGTGTGTCATGATAATAAAACAAAAATACTGAACAGTCCACATCTTTGATCACACAATGATGTCACAGTATTAATGTTATTCTTTGTGTATCATGTGACCCACACAATGATATCACAGTATTAATGTTCTTCTTTGTCACAGTTTGTGTGTCATGTGACCCACACAGTGATGTCACAGTATTAATGTTCTTCTTTGTGTATCATGTGACCCACACAATGATGTCAGTATTGATGTTGTTTGTGTGTCATGTGACCCACACAGTGATGTCACAGTATTGATGTTCTTTGTGTGTCATGTGACCCACACAGTGATGTCACAGTATTGATGTTATTCTTTGTGTGTCATGTGACCCACACAGTGATGTCACAGTATTAATGTTCTTCTTTGTGTGTCATGTGACCCATACAATGATATCACAGTATTAATGTTCTTCTTTGTGTGTCATGTGACCCACACAATGATATCACAGTATTGATGTTCTTTGTGTGTCATGTGACCCACACAGTGATGTCATTGTATTGATGTTCTTTGTGTGTCATGTGACGCACACAGTGATGTCACAGTATTGATGTTGTTCTTTGTGTGACATGTGACCCACACAGTGATGTCACAGTATTGATGTTCTTTGTGTGTCATGTGACTCACACAGTGATGTCACAGTATTAATGTTATTCTTTGTGTATCATGTGATCCACACAGTGATGTCACAATATTGATGTTCTTTGTGTGTCATGTGACCCACACAGTGATGTCACAGTATTGATGTTGTTTGTGTGTCATTTGACCCACACAGTGATGTCACAGTATTAATGTTCTTCTTTGTGTATCATGTGACCCACACAGTGATGTCACAGTATTGATGTTGCTCTTTGTGTGTCATGTGACCCACAAAATGATGTCACAGTATTGATGTTCTTTGTGTGTCATATGACCCACACTGATGTCACAGTATTGATGTTCTTCTTTGTGTGTCATGTGACCCACACAATGATGTCACAGTATTGATGCTGTGTCATATGACCCACACAGTGATGTCACAGTATTGATGTTTCTTCATTTGTGTATCATGTGACCCACACAATGATGTCACACTATTGATGTCTTTGTGTGTCATGTGACTCACACTGTGACGTCACAGTATTGATGTTGTTTGTGTGTCATGTGACTCACTGTGACGTCAGAGTATTGATGTTGTTTGTGTGTCATGTGACTCACACTGTGACGTCAGAGTATTGATGTTGTTTGTGTGTCATGTGACTCACACTGTGACGTCAGAGCTATGATGTTTGTGTGTCATGTGACCCACACAGTGATGTCACAGTATTGATGTTCTTTGTGTGTCATGATAATAAAACAAAAATACTGAACAGTCCACATCTTTGATCACACAATGATGTCACAGTATTAATGTTATTCTTTGTGTATCATGTGACCCACACAATGATATCACAGTATTAATTGTGTTCATTCTTGTCACAGTTTTGTGTGTCATGTGACCCACACAGTGATGTCACAGTATTAATGTTCTTTTGTGTACATGTGACCCACACAATGATGTCAGTATTGATGTTGTTTGTGTGTCATGTGACCCACCACAGTGATGTCACAGTATTGATGTTCTTTGTGTGTCATGTGACCCACACAGTGATGTCACAGTATTGATGTATCTTTGTGTGTCATGTGACCCGCACAGTGATGTCACAGTATTGATGTTTGTTTTGTGTGTGTCATGTGACCCACACAGTGATGTCACAGTATTGATGTTCTTTGTGTGTCATGTGACCCACACAAATGATGTCACAGTATTGATGTTGTTCTTTGTCAGCTTATGTGTCATGTGACCCACACAGTGATGTCACAGTATTGATGTTCTTTGTGTGTCATGTGACCCACACAATGATGTCACAGTATTGATGTTGTTCTTTGTCGTTTATGTGTCATGTGACCCACACAGTGATGTCACAGTATTGATGTTCTTTGTGTGTCATGTGACCCACACAGTGATGTCACAGTATTGATGTTGTTCTTTGTGTGTCATGTGAGCCACACAGTGATGTCACAGTATTGATGTTCTATGTGTGTCATGTGACCCACACAGTGATGTCACAGTATTGATGTTGTTCTTTGTGTGTCATGTGACCCACACAGTGATGTCACAGTATTGATGATGTTCTTTGTGTGTCATGTGACCCACACAGTGATGTCACAGTATTGATGTTGTTCTTTGTGTGTCATGTGACCCACACAGTGATGTCACAGTATTGATGTTCTTTGTGTGTCATGTGACCCACACAGTGATGTCACAGTATTGATGTTCTTTTGTGTTTGTGTGACTCACACGTGACGTCACAGTATTATGTTTCTTTGTGTTCATTGACACACAGTGATGTCACAGTATTGATCTTCTTTGTGTATGTGACCAATCATGTCACAGTATTATGTTTCTTGTGTACATGTGAACACAGTGATGTCACAGTATTGATCTTCTTTGTGTTCATGTGACCCACACAGTGATGTCACAGTATTGATGTTTTCTTTGTGTGTCATGTGACCCACACAGTGATGTCACAGTATTGATGTTTCTTTGCGTGTCATGTGACCCACACAGTGATGTCACAGTATTGATGTTCTTTGTGTGTCATGTGACCCACACAGTGATGTCACAGTATTGATGTTCTTTGTGTGTCATGTGACCCACACAGTGATGTCACACTATTAATGTTCTTCTTTGTTATCATGTGACCTACACAGTGATGTCACAGTATTGATTTTTATGTTCTTAAATGTGATGTTGTTCATGTGACTCCACAAGTGATGTCACAGTATTGATGTTCTTTGTGTGTCATGTGACCCACATAGTGATTGTCACAGTATTGATATTCTTTGTGTGTCTTGTTTTTTTCATTCTTAAAATGGTGATATGTTTTTTTTCATTTTTAAAAATGGTGATATAAGTTTTTTTTTCATTTTTAAAATGGTGATATAAGTTGTTTTTTATTCTTAAAATGGTGTATGTTTTTTTTCATTTTAAAATGGTGATATAAGTTGTTTTTTTCATTTCTTAAAATGTGATATTAGTTGTTTTTTTTCATTTTTAAAATGGTGATATAAGTTGTTTTTTTCATTTTTAAAATGGTGATATGTTGTTTTTTTCATTTTTAAAATGGTGATATGTTGTTTTTTTCATTTTTTAAAATGGTGATATAATTGTTTTTTTCATTTTTAAAATGGTGATATAGTTGTTTTTTTCATTTTTAAAATGGTGATTAATGTTGTTTTTTCATTTTTAAAATGGTGATATAAGTTTTTTCATTTAAAATGGTGATATAGTTGTTTTTTTCATTTTTAAAATGGTGATATAAATTGTTTTTTTCATTTTTAAAAATGTGTGATATAAGTTGTTTTTTTTCATTTTTAAAATGGTGATATAAGTTTTTTTTCATTTTTAAAATGGTGATATAAGTTGTTTTTTTCATTTTTAAAATGGTGATATAAGTTGTTTTTTTCATTTTAAAATGGTGATATAAGTTGTTTTTATTCATTTTAAAATGGTGATATAAGTTGTTTTTTTCATTTTAAAATGGTGATATAAGTTGTTTTTTTCATTTTTAAAATGGTGATATAAGTTTTTTTATTTTCTTAAAATGGTGATATAAGTTTTTTTTCATTCTTAAAATGGTGATATAAGTTTTTTTCATTCTTAAAATGGTGATATAAGTTTTTTTATTCTTAAAATGGTGATATAAGTTTTTTTTATTCTTAAAATAGTGATAGTTTTTTTCATTCTTAAAATGGTGATATAAGTTGTTTTTTTCATTTAAAATGGTGATATTAGTTTTTTCTTAATGGTTTTTTTTCATTTTTAAAATGGTGATATAAGTTGTTTTTTTCATTCTTAAAATGGTGATATAAGTTTTTTTTATTCTTAAAATGGTGATATAGGTTTTTTCATTCTTAAAATGGTGATATAAGATGTTTTTTTCATTTTTAAAATGGTGATATAAGTTTTTTTATTCTTAAAATGGTGATGTTTTTTTCATTCTTAAAATGGTGATATAAGTTGTTTTTTTCATTCTTAAAATGGTGATATAAGATGTTTTTTTCATTCTTAAAATGGTGATATAAGTTGTTTTTTTATTCTAAACATGTTTATTAGTTGTTTTTTTCATTTTTAAAATGGTGATATGTTGTTTTTTTCCTTTTTAAAATGGTGATATAAGTTGTTTTTTCATTCTAAAAATGTTTATTAGTTGTTTTTTTCATTCTTAAAATGGTGATATAAGTTTTTTTTGTTTTTTTTTAAAATGGTGATATAAGTTGTTTTTTTTTCCTTTTTAAAATGATGATATAAGTTGTTTTTTCCTTTTTAAATGTGATATAAGTTGTTTTTTTTCCTTTAAATGATGATATAAGTTGTTTTTTCCTTTAAAATGGTGATACTAGTCGTTTGTTTTTTCAATCTGTGACAGCTGTGATAAGGCCTTAGCGGGTTGAAGGGGGTGGGGGGGGGGGGGAGGGGATGCTATGAATACAATCGTATGGATGCTGAGGACATGTTCAGGGTCAGTGATGTTACGGGCCAATAAAAGTAAACATTTCATATGCTGATGGCAAACAATTGAGTTTTCACCAAAATCATAAAGGTTATTGTTTCTTACAAAAAAAAAGAGAGAGAGAGAGAGAGGAAGAGAGAGAGAGAGAGAGAAGGAGAGAGAGAGAAGAGAGAGAGAGAGAGGAGAGAGAGAGAGAGAGAGAGAGAGAGAGAGAATCGGATTTATATTCAGAAGTTTATTCAAGAGGGCCAAAGCCCAATTCGAAAGGGTATGAACACATCGTAAACATTATGCAAACACAAAACATATTATAAAGTCGTTCTTTGATGATGCATACTTTAAACATTATGGGATTACTATATGGGTCACACAGTCAATCTTCAGTGACACAGTATGAACTTTAAACATTATGGGATTACTATATGGGTCACACAATCTTCAATAACACAGTATGAACTTTAAACATTATGGGATTACTATATGGGTCATACAGTCAATCTTCAGTGACACAGTATAAGCATTTGAAGTGTTTTAACAGTCACACATGCATAAAAACTAACTTTAAGTCAAGGCAGTCAATCTCTGTTCTGTTAAACGCTTTTGTGGGTGTATGTTGTCTGATCGCTAATTGTATCTTCATTTTGTTGTTGTTGTTGAAAGTATGAGTATTATCAGTCTGAAGTCATTTGGATAAGGTAATACTTTGAATTAGCTGACGTCTCAAATCTTCAAGGGATGTGTGTGTGTGAGAGAGAGGGGAGAGAGAGAGAGAGAGAGAGAGAGAGTAGATGTGTGAGACAAACACAAACAGATAATGCTTGTGTGTGTGTGTGTGTGTGTATGTATGTGTGAGTGTGTGTGTGTGTGTGTGTATGTGCGTGCATGCGTGCGTGCGTGTGTGCGTGTGTGTGTGCGTGTGTGTGTGTGAGTGTGTGTGTGTATGTGCGTGCATGCGTGCGTGCGTGTGTGCGTGTGTGTGTGCGTGTGTGTGTGTGTATGTGTGTGTGCGTGTGTGTTGTGTGTGTGTGTGTGTGTGTATGTGTGTGTATGTGTGTGTATGTGTGTGCGGTGTGTGTGTGTGTGTGTGTGTGTGTGTGTGTGTGTGTGTGTGTGTGTGTGTGGGGTGTGTGTGTGTGTGTGTGTGCAACAGTTGGAGTAATGGCAGCCCCCTTTACTGGTGGACTGTCACTCCTGTTTGGTGTAGCATCAATTGCTGGAACTTTGGGGACCGTTGCAGCGGTGGAATACGAGACCGATGGAGAAGAAGACGTAAACATGGAAATGTTTGAATCCAGGTTTCGTCAGATTGTGGAAGATCTCAACCGCTTGGTAGATGAAATCATTTATCAAGACAATGATCCTCATGGACCTGATTGGGTATATGGCATTTTCGATTAAGTTTTTAAATCTGAAAACAGATTTCGTATATTGTTAGGGATTACTGTGTGTGTCAAATGCATTCGTAAGATGTTAGCATTTAATGTCACATTGATCTTAACTGTATTGTAAACATATGGTTTAACAATAATAGCCGTGGCCTTGAAATGAAGACAGTGTAGACATTTGTTAGAGTTTGTTTGCAGTTTGCTCAAGAGGGAGTCATGGCACACAAGCAGTGCCATATGTGCTCCACCCAGATTAACCAGCAGTTACCCCCGTGGGATGCCGGCGGCTCTTTCGCTATAAATAGTATCCCCACCTTCTGGAAATTCTCTGCTTGAAATTTCCTCTTTTCTGTCACTCTCTTTGTTTCTGCCTTGTTTCTTTGTATTCTTCATTTCTGCCTGTCATTTTCTGCCTTAATGGTCCATTTACCTGTATGTGTTCGATAAAGTCTTTTGTACTTTTTCTTAGGATTGATAATTGGGTATATCTATTAAGTGCATTTTTGGCTCTAAGGAGGTGAAATATGCGAAAGCAATTTAAGGTAACTTATGCATGTTTTTATATGTTTTGGGTCCTTATGTATGCTTATATTTGTATTAGGTGTGTTTTTTCAAATCTCCCCTGTACGATAAATTGGACGGAGTGGTCAATGCCGGGGGCTTTTCCGTAGATTTATGTGCGCGAATGCATTGATATGTGTACTGAATTCTTTTTTTCCTGTCGAAGTTTTGTATGTTTGAAGCGATTATTGCCCTGATGTGGCTCTACGCAGTCGGCTGGGCTTTAAACAACAATAACAATAACAATACCAGCAGTTAATTGGCAGATTCCCCGAACCTGCACAAACCGCGAAAACCATACGCGCTGAGACAGGTCTTGAAAAGGGAGGGGAAGTGGAGGGGACCATGAGACAGTAAGTGGACACCACCAGAATGATGGACACAGTCACATAAGACAGTAAGTGGACACCACCAGAATGATGGACACAGTCACATAAGACAGTAAGTGGGCACCACCAGAATGATGGACACATCACATAAGACAGTAACTAGACACCACCAGAATGATGGACACATTGACATAAGACATTAACTAGAACACTACCAGAATGATGGACACATTGACATAAGACAGTAATGGACACCACCAGAATGATGGACACATTGACATAAGACAGTAAGTGGACACACCAGAATGATGGACACAGTCACATAAGACAGTAACTAGACACCACCAGAATGATGGACACATTGACATAAGATAGTAACTAGACACCACCAAGAATGATGGCACAGTCACATAAGACAGTAAGTGGACACCACCAGAATGATGGACACAGTCACATAAGACAGTAAGTGGACACCACCAGAATGATGGACACATTGACATAAGACAGTAAGTGGACACCACCAGAATGATGGACACAGTCACATAAGACAGTAAGTGGACACCACCAGAATGATGGACACAGTCACATAAGACAGTAAGTGGACACCACCAGAATGATGGACACAGTCACATAAGACAGTAAGTGGACACCACCAGAATGATCGACACAGTCACATAAGACAGTAACTAGACACCACCAGATTGATGGACACATTGACATAAGACAGTAAGTGGACACACCAGAATGATGGACACAGTCACATAAGACAGTAAGTGAACACCACCGAATGATGGCCCATTGACTATAGACAGTAACTAGACACCACCAGAATGATGGACACAGTCACATAAGACAGTAAGTGGACACCACCAGAATGATTGACATAAGACAGTAAGTGGACACCACCAGAATGATTGACATAAGACAGTAAGTGGACACCACCAGAATGATGGACACAGTCACATAAAGACAGTAAGTGGACACCACCAGAATGATGGACACAGTCACATAAGACAGTAAGTGGACACCACCAGAATGATGGACACAGTCACATAAGACAATAAGTGGACACCACCAGAATGATGGACACAGTCACATAAGACAGTAACTAGACATCACCAGAATGATGGACACATTGACATAAGACAGTAAGTGGACACCACCAGAATGATGGACACAGTCACATAAGACAGTAAGTGGACACCACCAGAATGATGGACACAGTCACATAAGACAGTAAGTGGACACCACCAGAATGATGGACACAGTCACATAAGACAGTAACTAGACACCACCAGAATGATGGACACATTGACATAAGACAGTAAGTGGACACCACCAGAATGATGGACACAGTCACATAAGACAGTAAGTGGACACCACCAGAATAATGGACACAGTCACATAAGACAGTAAGTGGACACCACCAGAATGATGGACACATTGACATAAGACAGTAAGTGGACACCACCAGAATGATGGACACAGTCACATAAGACAGTAAGTGGACACCACCAGAATGATGGACACATTGACATAAGACAGTAAGTGGACACCACCAGAATGATGGACACATTGACATAAGACAGTAACTGGACACCACCAGAATGATGGACACATTGACATAAGACAGTAAGTGGACACCACCAGAATGATGGACACATTGACATAAGACAGTAACTGGACACCACCAGAATGATGGACACATTGACATAAGACAGTAACTAGACACCACCAGAATGATGGACACATTGACATAAGACAGTAAGTGAACACCACCAGAATGATGGACACATTGACATAAGACAGTAAGTGGACACCACCAGAATGATGGGCACAGTCACATAAGACAGTAAGTGGACACCACCAGAATGATGGACACAGTCACATAAGACAGTAAGTGGACACCACCAGAATGATGGACACATTGACATAAGACAGTAACTAGACACCACCAGAATGATGGACACAGTCACATAAGACAGTAACTAGACACCACCAGAATGATGGACACAGTCACATAAGACAGTAACTAGACACCACCAGAATGATGGACACAGTCACATAAGACAGTAAGTGAACACCACCAGAATAATGGACACAGTCACATAAGACAGTAAGTGGACACCACCAGAATGATGGACACAGTCACATAAGACAGTAAGTGGACACCACCAGAATGATGGACACATTGACATAAGACAGTAAGTGGACACCACCAGAATGATGGACACATTGACATAAGACAGTAACTAGACACCACCAGAATGATGGACACAGTCACATAAGACAATAAGTGGACACCACCAGAATAATGGACACAGTCACATAAGACAGTAAGTGGACACCACCAGAATGATGGACACATTGACATAAGACAGTAAGTGGACACCACCAGAATGATGGACACAGTCACATAAGACAGTAAGTGGATACCACCAGAATGATGGACACATTGACATAAGACAGTAACTAGACACCACCAGAATGATGGACACATTGACATAAGACAGTAAGTGGACACCACCAGAATGATGGACACAGTCACATAAGACAGTAACTAGACACCACCAGAATGATGGACACAGTCACATAAGACAGTAACTAGACACTACCAGAATGATGGACACATTGACATAAGACAGTAACTAGACACCACCAGAATGATGGACACATTGACATAAGACAGTAAGTGGACACCACCAGAATGATGGACACAGTCACATAAGACAGTAACTAGACACCACCAGAATGATGGACACAGTCACATAAGACAGTAACTAGACACTACCAGAATAATGGACACAGTCACATAAGACAGTAAGTGGACACCACCAGAATGATGGACACAGTCACATAAGACAGTAAGTGGACACCACCAGAATGATGGACACAGTCACATAAGACAGTAAGTGGACAACACCAGAATGATGGACACAGTCACATAAGACAGTAACTAGACACCACCAGAATGATGGACACAGTCACATAAGACAGTAAGTGGACACCACCAGAATGATGGACACATTGACATAAGACAGTAAGTGGACACCACCAGAATGATGGACACAGTCACATAAGACAGTAAGTGAACACCACCAGAATGATGGACACAGTCACATAAGACAGTAAGTGGACACCACCAGAATGATGGACACAGACACATAAGACAGTAACTAGACACCACCAGAATGATGGACACATTGACATAAGACAGTAACTAGACACCACCAGAATGATGGACACAGTCACATAAGACAGTAAGTGGACACCACCAGAATGATGGACACAGTCACATAAGACAGTAAGTGGACACCACCAGAATGATGGACACAGTCACATAAGACAGTAAGTGGACACCACCAGAATGATGGACACAGTCACATAAGACAGTAAGTGGACACCACCAGAATGATGGACACAGTCACATAAGACAGTAAGTGGACACCACCAGAATGATGGACACAGTCACATAAGACAGTAACTAGACACCACCAGATTGATGGACACATTGACATAAGACAGTAAGTGGACAACACCAGAATGATGGACACAGTCACATAAGACAGTAAGTGAACACCACCAGAATGATGGCCACATTGACATAAGACAGTAACTAGACACCACCAGAATGATGGACACAGTCACATAAGACAGTAAGTGGACACCACCAGAATGATGGACACATTGACATAAGACAGTAAGTGGACACCACCAGAATGATGGACACAGTCACATAAGACTGTAACTAGACACCACCAGAATGATGGACACAGTCACATAAGACAGTAAGTGGACACCACCAGAATGATGGACACAGTCACATAAGACAGTAAGTGGACACCACCAGAATGATGGACACAGTCACATAAGACAATAAGTGGACACCACCAGAATGATGGACACAGTCACATAAGACAGTAACTAGACATCACCAGAATGATGGACACATTGACATAAGACAGTAAGTGGACACCACCAGAATGATGGACACAGTCACATAAGACAGTAAGTGGACACCACCAGAATGATGGACACAGTCACATAAGACAGTAACTAGACATCACCAGAATGATGGACACAGTCACATAAGACAGTAAGTGGACACCACCAGAATGATGGACACAGTCACATAAGACAGTAAGTGGACACCACCAGAATGATGGACACATTGACATAAGACAGTAAGTGGACACCACCAGAATGATGGACACAGTCACATAAGACAGTAAGTGGACACCACCAGAATAATGGACACATTGACATAAGACAGTAAGTGGACACCACCAGAATGATGGACACAGTCACATAAGACAGTAAGTGGACACCACCAGAATGATGGAACACATTGACATAAGACAGTAACTAGACACTACCAGAATGATGGACACATTGACATAAGACAGTAACTGGACACCACCAGAATGATGGACACATTGACATAAGACAGTAAGTGGACACCACCAGAATAATGGACACAGTCACATAAGACAGTAACTAGACACCACCAGAATGATGGACACATTGACATAAGACAGTAAGTGGACACCACCAGAATGATGGACACATTGACATAAGACAGTAAGTGGACACCACCAGAATGATGGACACATTGACATAAGACAGTAAGTGAACACCACCAGAATGATGGACACATTGACATAAAGACAGTAACTAGACACCACCAGAATGATGGACACAGTCACATAAGACAGTAAGTGAACACCACCAGAATGATGGACACAGTCACATAAGACAGTAAGTGAACACCACCAGAATGATGGACACAGTCACATAAGACAGTAACTAGACACCACCAGAATGATGGACACATTGACATAAGACAGTAACTGGACGCCACCAGAATGATGGACACAGTCACATAAGACAGTAAGTGAACACCACCAGAATAATGGACACAGTCACATAAGACAGTAAGTGGACAACACCAGAATAATGGACACAGTCACATAAGACAGTAAGTGAACACCACCAGAATGATGGCCACATTGACATAAGACAGTAACTAGACACCACCAGAATGATGGACACAGTCACATAAGACAGTAAGTGGACACCACCAGAATGATTGACATAAGACAGTAAGTGGACACCACCAGAATGATGGACACAGTCACATAAGACTGTAACTAGACACCACCAGAATAATGGACACAGTCACATAAGACAGTAAGTGGACACCACCAGAATGATGGACACAGTCACATAAGACAGTAAGTGGACACCACCAGAATGATGGACACAGTCACATAAGACAATAAGTGGACACCACCAGAATGATGGACACATTGACATAAGACAGTAAGTGGACACCACCAGAATGATGGACACAGTCACATAAGACAATAAGTGGACACCACCAGAATGATGGACACATTGACATAAGACAGTAAGTGGACACCACCAGAATGATGGACACATTGACATAAGACAGTAAGTGGACACCACCAGAATGATGGACACATTGACATAAGACAGTAAGTGGACACCACCAGAATGATGGACACAGTCACATAAGACAATAAGTGGACACCACCAGAATGATGGACACATTGACATAAGACAGTAAGTGGACACCACCAGAATGATGGACACAGTCACATAAGACAATAAGTGGACACCACCAGAATGATGGACACATTGACATAAGACAGTAAGTGGACACCACCAGAATGATGGACACAGTCACATAAGACAGTAACTAGACATCACCAGAATGATGGACACATTGACATAAGACAGTAAGTGGACACCACCAGAATGATGGACACATTGACATAAGACAGTAAGTGGACACCACCAGAATGATGGACACATTGACATAAGACAGTAACTGGACACCACCAGAATGATGGACACATTGACATAAGACAGTAAGTGGACACCACCAGAATGATGGACACATTGACATAAGACAGTAACTGGACACCACCAGAATGATGGACACATTGACATAAGACAGTAACTAGACACCACCAGAATGATGGACACATTGACATAAGACAGTAAGTGAACACCACCAGAATGATGGACACATTGACATAAGACAGTAAGTGGACACCACCAGAATGATGGGCACAGTCACATAAGACAGTAAGTGGACACCACCAGAATGATGGACACAGTCACATAAGACAGTAACTAGACACCACCAGAATGATGGACACAGTCACATAAGACAGTAACTAGACACCACCAGAATGATGGACACAGTCACATAAGACAGTAAGTGAACACCACCAGAATAATGGACACAGTCACATAAGACAGTAAGTGGACACCACCAGAATGATGGACACAGTCACATAAGACAGTAAGTGGACACCACCAGAATGATGGACACATTGACATAAGACAGTAAGTGGACACCACCAGAATGATGGACACATTGACATAAGACAGTAAGTGGACACCACCAGAATAATGGACACAGTCACAAAAAGACAGTAAGTGGACACCACCAGAATGATGGACACATTGACATAAGACAGTAAGTGGACACCACCAGAATGATGGACACAGTCACATAAGACAGTAAGTGGATACCACCAGAATGATGGACACATTGACATAAGACAGTAACTAGACACCACCAGAATGATGGACACATTGACATAAGACAGTAAGTGGACACCACCAGAATGATGGACACAGTCACATAAGACAGTAACTAGACACCACCAGAATGATGGACACAGTCACATAAGACAGTAACTAGACACTACCAGAATGATGGACACATTGACATAAGACAGTAACTAGACACCACCAGAATGATGGACACATTGACATAAGACAGTAAGTGGACACCACCAGAATGATGGACACAGTCACATAAGACAGTAACTAGACACCCACCAGAATGATGGACACAGTCACATAAGACAGTAACTAGACACTACCAGAATAATGGACACAGTCACATAAGACAGTAAGTGGACACCACCAGAATGATGGACACAGTCACATAAGACAGTAAGTGGACACCACCAGAATGATGGACACAGTCACATAAGACAGTAAGTGGACAACACCAGAATGATGGACACAGTCACATAAGACAGTAACTAGACACCACCAGAATGATGGACACAGTCACATAAGACAGTAAGTGGACACCACCAGAATGATGGACACATTGACATAAGACAGTAAGTGGACACCACCAGAATGATGGACACAGACACATAAGACAGTAACTAGACACCACCAGAATGATGGACACACATTGACATAAGACAGTAACTAGACACCACCAGAATGATGGGCACAGTCACATAAGACAGTAAGTGGACACCACCAGAATGATGGACACAGTCACATAAGACAGTAAGTGGACACCACCAGAATGATGGACACAGTCACATAAGACAGTAAGTGGACACCACCAGAATGATGGACACAGTCACATAAGACAGTAAGTGGACACCACCAGAATGATGGACACAGTCACATAAGACAGTAAGTGGACACCACCAGAATGATGGACACAGTCACATAAGACAGTAACTAGACACCACCAGATTGATGGACACATTGACATAAGACAGTAAGTGGACAACACCAGAATGATGGACACAGTCACATAAGACAGTAAGTGAACACCACCAGAATGATGGCCACATTGACATAAGACAGTAACTAGACACCACCAGAATGATGGACACAGTCACATAAGACAGTAAGTGGACACCACCAGAATGATGGACACATTGACATAAGACAGTAAGTGGACACCACCAGAATGATGGACACAGTCACATAAGACTGTAACTAGACACCACCAGAATGATGGACACAGTCACATAAGACAGTAAGTGGACACCACCAGAATGATGGACACAGTCACATAAGACAATAAGTGGACACCACCAGAATGATGGACACAGTCACATAAGACAGTAACTAGACATCACCAGAATGATGGACACATTGACATAAGACAGTAAGTGGACACCACCAGAATGATGGACACAGTCACATAAGACAGTAAGTGGACACCACCAGAATGATGGACACATTGACATAAGACAGTAAGTGGACACCACCAGAATGATGGACACAGTCACATAAGACAGTAAGTGGACACCACCAGAATAATGGACACATTGACATAAGACAGTAAGTGGACACCACCAGAATGATGGACACAGTCACATAAGACAGTAAGTGGACACCACCAGAATGATGGACACATTGACATAAGACAGTAACTAGACACTACCAGAATGATGGACACATTGACATAAGACAGTAACTGGACACCACCAGAATGATGGACACAGTCACATAAGACAGTAAGTGGACACCACCAGAATAATGGACACAGTCACATAAGACAGTAACTAGACACCACCAGAATGATGGACACATTGACATAAGACAGTAAGTGGACACCACCAGAATGATGGACACATTGACATAAGACAGTAAGTGGACACCACCAGAATGATGGACACATTGACATAAGACAGTAAGTGAACACCACCAGAATGATGGACACATTGACATAAGACAGTAACTAGACACCACCAGAATGATGGACACAGTCACATAAGACAGTAAGTGAACACCACCAGAATGATGGACACAGTCACATAAGACAGTAAGTGAACACCACCAGAATGATGGACACAGTCACATAAGACAGTAACTAGACACCACCAGAATGATGGACACATTGACATAAGACAGTAACTGGACGCCACCAGAATGATGGACACAGTCACATAAGACAGTAAGTGAACACCACCAGAATAATGGACACAGTCACATAAGACAGTAAGTGGACAACACCAGAATGATGGACACAGTCACATAAGATAGTAACTAGACACCACCAGAATGATGGACACATTGACATAAGACAGTAAGTGAGCACCACCAGAATGATGGACACATTGACATAAGACAGTAAGTGGACACCACCAGAATGATGGACACAGTCACATAAGACAGTAAGTGAACACCACCAGAATGATGGACACATTGACATAAGACAGTAAGTGGACACCACCAGAATGATGGACACAGTCACATAAGACAGTAACTAGACACCACCAGAATGATGGACACATTGACATAAGACAGTAAGTGGACACCACCAGAATGATGGACACATTGACATAAGACAGTAAGTGGACACCACCAGAATGATGGACACATTGACATAAGACAGTAAGTGAACACCACCAGAATGATGGACACATTGACATAAGACAGTAAGTGGACACCACCAGAATGATGGACACAGTCACATGGGCAGCAAGCTGGTCAGTGGTCAGTATTGCAGGCTGGGATTGAACACAAGATGTCACATCTAGAGTCCCCTCGGCTTGTATCACAAACGTAGCTGCAGTTAACCCTTTAACTCCCGCACCCTGCTCACCAGCATCCTGCGGTGTCAACTATGCTAGCAAATCAAAACATTAACTCTTTGACTCCCTCACCCTATCCACCAGCTTCCTGAGGGAGTCAAAGAGTTATTTGCAGGAAGCTGGTGGATAGGGTCTGGGAGTCAAGAGTTAAGTTTTGATAATTGATGGATACGGTGCGGGAGTCAAAGGGTTAAACACACATAGCCATCCACACGCGCGCACATCACACACGTTGCTTTAAAGAGAGCACAGGATATTGGAGGTAAACCCAGTGAACTGGCTCGTGTGTCAGTGCACAGACTGCTGGGTAAAGGAGCAGTCATGGATCAACTGTTCTAAACCCAACACTTCAAACAGTGACACGATTCAGATCGTGTCGCGCGCCACGTGTGTCTTGTGACACATATCACTTGCGTTTTCTCCAGTTTGATGCCAAACTCAACTTTGCTGCAAAATGATTCAAACCGTGCACACAGTATTTAAAAGAGTATTCAGTAAAAATCCAGAATGTAGTTTTATCAACAGAAGAAAAGTGCTCTGTGTTACGTGCAAATTTATTCTCGTTTAAGTTTTGATTCTGTCGTCTAATTACATGTAGTAGTGATGAACATCAGAAAATGCTGGTGTACTTGACATGCCCGTCTTGACTGTGTGTTTACAGGCGGATAGTGCAAACGCCACGATGGGTGAAAGGTGTTCCTACTTACAAACTAGGTTACAGTTGGCTGCCGCAGGTATCCCAGTCGTAGTTGAAAGCGGTGCCACAGTTGGTGGGATCACGGCCGCTACTATCGCATACCTAGACAAAATCATGGACGGGGCCAGAGTTGTAAACAAACTCGAAGCAGCCAAACTCGCTGATATGGGAATCACTGCTACAAAAAGCACATCCCAAATGTCTCAGTTTGTGACCACTGCTACTGAAGTTACAGGCAAACTCAGTAAAACAGTAACCCCTGCTGCCACGAAAAAAAGTCAGGGTCTACAAGTCATGGGAAAAGCGGTCGCGGGTGTTCAGATAGGTTCCAGCGTGATTGACATCTGCCGTGCTGGTAATAAATGTCCAAAGATACAAGTCCAAGATGGTGAAAAACTGCAGAACATAAAAGAAGTGCGGATGATACGTTGGTGTTTGTGAAACAATGTGACAGCACTGAAGGAGGAAGAAGAACGGAAAGAGGAAGAAGAAGAACAGAAAGAGAAGAAGAACTGAAAGAGAAAAGAACGGAAGAGAAGAAGAACGGAAGAGAAGAAGAACGGAAAGAGGAAGAAGAACTGAAGAGGAAGAAGAACGGAAAGAGGAAGAAGAAGAACTGAAAGAGGAAGAGAAGAACTGAAAGAGGAGAAGAACAGAAAGAGGAAGAAGAAGAACGGAAAGAGGAAGAAGAAGAACGAAAGAGAAGAAGAAGAACGGAAAGAGAAAGAAAAAGAACGGAAAGAGAAGAGAAGAAAAAGAACGGAAAGAGAAAGAAAAAGATCGGAAAGAGAAAGAAAAAGAACGGAAAGAGGAAGAAGAAAAAGAACGGAAAGAGAAAGAAAAAGAACGGAAAGAGAAAGAAAAAGATCGGAAAGAGAAAGAAAAAGAACGGAAAGAGAAAGAAAAAGATCGGAAAGAGAAAGAAAAAGAACGGAAAGAGAAAGAAAAAGAACGGAAAGAGAAAGAAAAAGATCGGAAAGAGAAAGAAAAAGAACGGAAAGAGAAAGAAAAGAACGGAAAGAGAAAGAAAAAGAACGGAAAGAGAAAGAAAAAGAACGGAAAGAGGAAAGAAAAAGAACGGAAAGAGAAAGAAAAAGAACGGAAAGAGAAAGAAAAAGAACGGAAAGAGAAAGAAAAAGAACGGAAAGAGAAAGAAAAAGCATTGAAGCTGGAAGAAGAACAGAAAAAGAGGAGAAAGTGCCATGCTAGTCCTGTGACAACTTCAGCAAGCTTTCGACCTGAACCCTTGATGCGATTATTATGCTCCAAAGACGACAAAACAAAGCTTGTAATGGCGCCAACACAGGAACGTACACCACTAGAAATGTTGTGCTTTAATGCACGGTCATGTCGAAATAAGACCACACGACTGAGAAAGATAATCACAGACAGGGATGTGGATATAGCTGTATTCACTGAATCATGGTTCAAAGAACATGGAGATGAAGCTCTCATGACGGAAATGACTCCAGAGGGGTACATCCTAAAGTCCTTTCCAAGAGTAGGGAGACGAGGGGAGGCATCACAGTGGTGCTTAGAGAAGCATTAAGTGGCTGCTACACAATTGCAAAGGTTTTCCGGAATACCTTTGAATGTGTATTACTGCACATGAGACAAGGGCAAATGAGACTGCTGCTTCTGTGCCTTTACAGACCACCACCAAGCCGCCTAAACAGAACCACTCCAGCTGACTTTCTTGAAGAATTTTCTGAACTCATTTTACAATTTTCCACCTTTGAAGTAGACTCCTGATCACAGGAGACTTTAACTTCCATTATGGAAGTTCGGAAAGCCCCATTGTCAGGCGACTGAAGACACTTCTCCATGACAATGGTTTGCACCAGGTGATCAATGCCGAGACAAATCACCATGATCATATTCTGGACTGGCTTGTTGTGCAAGAACATCAACCTCTTCTGCAATACAGTGTAAAAGACTTGGGTTTTAGTGACCATTTTGCCATTCTCTGCTGTCTGTCTTTTCAGTACAATGAGACACCCAAAAGAAATTTGACAAAAGATGACAAAAGAAATTCTAGGTTTGATGGAGGAACGGAGGAAGGCAAAGAGACACAAGGAGATATTCAGGAAGATAAACAAAGAAATCAGGAATAGGTGCAATGAAGCTAAGGAAACTTGGCTGAACACAAAATGCAAAGAAAAGAAGACCGACACAAAACGAATCCTCAGGCTTTGTACAGACGAATTGAAGAAATTGTCCACAAGAAAAATACATGCACATCAACTGGTTGCTTAAAATCGAAAGATGCTACGCTTATCGTGGAAAAAGACAAAATATTAGGTAGATGGGGAGACAGAAACGAAGAATACATTATAAGAAAGAACTTTGAAGGACCACCCATAATGAAAGACGAAGTTAAAGCAGCACTGAAAAAGATGAAACCAGGAAAAGTCCCAGGACCAGACAACATTACCACAGAGATGATTGAAGCCCTGGAGGAATTTGGTATAGAAAAAATAACAGTCCCCCTAAATGAAATTTATGACACTGGAAAAATTTCCAAAGATATGTCAAAATCAATTTTCATTGCATTTCCAAAGAAGACAGGGGCTATAGAATGCGAACTCCATCGCACAACCAGTTTGATGAGTCATGTAACTTAAATCTTGTTAAGAATGATCATGATGAGGACAAGGAATAGAATCAAAAGAGAAATAGCAGATGAACAGTGTGGATTTGTGGAAGGGAAAGGAACTATTAATGCCATATACATCCTAAGAATTACCATATAGAGGTCAATCGAGATGAATAAGGATTTACATTTATGCTTTGTTGATTATACCAAGGCTTTCGATTGAGTAAGACATGAAGAATTGAACAACCAACTAGAAATACTCAATATTGATGGAAAAGATCTACGAATAATCAGGAATATGTACTGGGAACAAACGGCTGCAATGAGAATAGAAAACGTTATAAGCTATTTCCAAAACATCAAAAGAGGAGTCAGACAGGGTTGAGCTTTGTCACCAGATCTGTTGTCACTTTACAGCGAAAACATCACGAGAAACTAGAGGAAAAACCTGGAATATGGGTTGGAGGAAAAATGATAACATTTGATATGCAGATGACACCGTGCTGATTCAGAAAGTGAAAGGGACCTACAAAACCTTGTGAATATACTAGAAATAGAAAGCAAAGGTAAGGGGCTGGAACTAAACAGTAGGAAGACTGCAGTCATGGTGATCAGTAAAAAACATGAAATCCCCTCATGCAAAATAGCAAACGGCACAACCCTGAGACAGGTTGATAAGTTTAAATGCCTGGGAACGATCATTTCACCAGAGGACAGATGCACATCAGAAATAACCAGCAGAACCAGCCAAGCCAAAACAGCATTCAAGAAAATGAAAAGCATCTTACCAACTAATGCCTGTCAATTAACATCAGGAAGAGAGTTCTTGAATGTTATATAGAACCGATACTGTTATACGGCTGTGAGGCGTGGACAGTCAACAAGCAAAGCCAGAACAAGATTGAGGCAGCCGAGATGTGGTTTCTAAGAAGAATGTTGAGAGTTCCATGGACAGCAAAGAAAACAAACGAGACAGTCTTGATGGAGGCAGACACAAGAAGATCACTCATAAAGAAGATAAGGAAAAGACAGGCAACATTTATAGGCCATTTTTCGAGGAAAGGGGAATTGGAGCACCTGGTCACGACGGGAAAGCTGGAGGGAAAGAGAGCACCAGGTAGACCCAGGGAGAAGATACTAGAGGGACTTGCAGAGTGGCTGGGGACAAAGAGGGTGGAGGAGATGCTTGAGGCAACAAGAATCATCTGAGTCCGGGCGATGAATGCAGCCGTCTTTTCCAGCTCCTGTCTGCAGCCATGGAGTTTGGTTGTCAGCGGAGTGTCTATCGGCCACACGTCCTGTCTTGCCACCTGGTGAAGGGGACATCTTTGGAGTATATGCTCCATGGTTTGGTCTTCTTGACCGCAGGGACAGGTTGGGGAGGGCGCCAGCTTCAGTTTGCAAGGCACCTTATGATGATGATGAAGAGACCCAAAAGAACTATTTCATCAAGAAATGTTAGAAATAAAATCAATATTGAACAGCTTCGCTCTGAGATCTCTGCTGTAGCAAATAAAACTGATCCCCCTGACACGACTGTGTATAATGATGGTTTGAATCTGATCTTCGATCAGCATGCGCCACTCATCACCCGCTGTGTTCCTGATCGTCCTCTGTGCCATGGATGACAGACGAACTCAAAAAGGGAAGTGCAAACTGCGCAAAGTTGAACGCCAATGGCGCTCCACCAAGTTTCCTGTGGATCGTATGATCTATGTGGCGGAGCGAAATGCTTTGCTTAGTTTGCAGAAAGAGGCCGAGAGAAAGTATTTCAGTTTGGAAATTTCAAACAGTTCTTCCTGTAAACAACTCTTTGCTGTCTCTGATAAACTAATAGGAAAATCAAGATCTGTTGTTCTTCCAACCAACATGCCCCAGTCCCTTCTTCCTGATACCTTCTGTACTTTCTTTGAAAATATTTTAAAGATAAGGCAAGATCTGGATCATTTTCCTACAGATACTTCCCACAAGCCATGTCATGCTTCTCTCCTGACTCAGTTTGAGGCAGTTCCTCCTGAAGACATCAGAAAACTCCTAGAGCAGCCCCCAAACAAAACCTGTTGTCTGGATCCCATACCAACAGATTTGTCAAGCAGTGCAAAATGATCTTCTCCACCTCATCACCAATATCATCAATCACAGTCTTCTCAATGGTAAGGTTAACAATTCTCTCAAGCATGCTATTGTCGCAAATGGCACAACCTTGACACAGGTTAGTAAGTTCAAATACCTGGGAACGGTCATTTCATCAGACGGCAGATGCACATCGGAAATAGCTGGCAGAATCGGCCAAGCCAAAACAGCATTCAAGAAGATGACAAGCATTCTTACCAACAAATGCCTATCAATTAACATCAGAAAGAGAGTCCTTGAATGTTATATAGAACCAATACTGTTGTACGGATGCGAGGCGTAGACAGTCAGCAAGCAAAGCCAGAGCAGGATTGAGGCAGCCGAGATGTGGTTTCTCAGAAGAATGTTGAGAGTACCATGGACAGCAAAGAAAACAAACGAGAAAGTCTTGATGGAGACAGACACAAGTCGATCACTGATAAGGAAGATTAGGAAAAGACAAGCACCATTTATAGACCATTTTATGAGGAAGGGGGATTTGGAGCACCTGGTCACAACGGGAAAGCTGGAGGGAAAGAGAGCACCGGGTAGACCCAGGGAGAGAATGCTGGACGGACTTGCAGAGTGGCTGAGGATGAAAAGGGTGGGGGAGATGCTGGGGGCAACGAGAGATAGAGATGGTTGGAAGTCCATGGTCGCCAAACGCCATGCGGCAGGGCACCTGATGATGATGATGATGATGATGATGTATTTAGTTAGTTGACTCTGTGTTTATGTTTGTTACTTTGCCATTCTATTGTATACATCTAATGTGGTTTTCCCTCTTAGCAAAGACTATATTCGTACAGCTTCCTGTGGTTTCCTACAGAGGTAACGCTATGTATTTATCCTAGATACAGGAGGCGTGTATACTGTATACTGTATATTGTATACCATTTGAGTTGTACTGCACCAGGTGTGGTATGTACACATGTATACTGTATACTGTATATTGTATACCATTGTGAGTTGTACTGCACCAAATGTGGTATCTACACGTGTATACTGTATACTGTATATTGTATACCATTGTGAGTTGTACTGCACCAAATGTGGTATGTACACATGTGTATTGTATATTGTATATTGTATACCATTGTGAGTTGTACTGCACCAAGTGTGGTATCTACACATGTATACTGTATACTGTATATTGTATACCGTTGTGAGTTGTACTGCACCAAATGTGGTATCTACACGTGTATACTGTATACTGTATATTGTATACCATTGTGAGTTGTACTGCACCAAATGTGGTATGTACACATGTGTATTGTATATTGTATATTGTATACCGTTGTGAGTTGTACTGCACCAAGTGTGGTATCTACACGTGTATACTGTATACTGTATATTGTATACCGTTGTGAGTTGTACTGCACCAAGTGTGGTATGTACACATGTATACTGTATATTGTATACCATTGTGAGTTGTACTGCAC
>JAPXFY010000023.1:1565097-1580097 GCA_030674185.1 Monoplex corrugatus
GGCTCTATATAACCCTCAAGAACTCTCTTCCTGATGTTAACTGATAAGCATTTGTTGGTAAGAACGCTTTTCATCTTCTTGAATTCTGTTTTTGCTTGGCCGATTCTGCTGGCTATTTCTGACGTGCATCTGCTGTCTGGTGAGATGACAGTTCCCAGATATTTAAACTTATCAACCTGTCTCACAGTTGTGTCATTTGCTGTTATTTTGTACGAGGGGATTTCATGTTTTCTTACTGACCACCATGACTTCAGAGTTCTTGCTATTTAGCTCCGACCCTTTATTTTTGCTTTCTATTTCTATTATATGCATAAGGTTTTACAGGTCTTTTTCATTTTCTGCAATTAGCACAATATCATCTGCGTAACCAATGTTGTTAAGCATTTTTCCTCCAATTTTTATCCCAGGGCATTCTTCTAGGTTTCTCATTATGGTTTCGCTGTAAAGTGAAAACACATGTGGTGATAGAACACAACCCTGCCTAACGCCTCTTTCGCTATTTTGGAAAAAAGCTTACATCGTTTTCTATTCTCATTGCTGTTGTTTGTTCCCAATACATATTTCAGATTATTCTCAGTTCTTTTACATCAATATTGAGTCTTTCTAGTCGGTTGATCAGTTCTTCGTGTGGTACCAGATAACACCCAATCGTGCGGACACAAAATGCATTACACAGTTTGCTCTTCAGTGGGTATGCTTACAGGGTGATTTTTATGTTTCCGTCAGTCGGCCACTGACATGAATCACGATCTTTCGCGTGCATCATCGATATTCTGCTTACATGTATGCATGAAGGGGGTCTAGGCACCGTTATGGCCCGCCTGACCTTCACCTTCCCGCCATGACGTCCAAATTTCACAGTCACCAACCCGTCCAGGTCCGCACCTTTGACCTACAGTTGGTCACGATCCGTTGAGAACATCTGGTGAACACATTTCTGTCTCAGACATACAATTAAAAAAAACAAAACCTTCCACACAAACACGCATACAAACACGCACATGCACACACACGAGCACACACACGCACACGCACACGCACACGCGCGTGAAGGAAACATCGACCACTTTTCACATAAACGCAAGAACCTGAGCTCCCCCCCCCCCCGCCCACTATCCCCCACTATCCCCCCCCCTCCCCCGCTAACCTCCAATCACACTGAAAACGTACGGTGGTTCTTCCAGCATTTACCTTCTGTCACCTGTGTGAAGTTCAGGTGAGGAAACAGTTGTGTCGTTACAGTCTGTTACCTGTGTGAAGTTCAGGTGAGGAAACAGTTGTGTCGTTACAGTCTGTTACCTGTGTGAAGTTCAGGTGAGGAAACAGTTGTGTCGTTACAGTCTGTTACCTGTGTGAAGTTCAGGTGAGGAAACAGTTGTGTCGTTACAGTCTGTTACCTGTGTGCAGTTCAGGTGAGGAAACAGTTGTGTCGTTACAGTCTGTTACCTGTGTGAAGTTCAGGTGAGGAAACAGTTGTGTCGTTACAGGAGTCAGGTGTCAGGGACCCTAACTGTTCTCGGAATCAGCATTATAATGGCGGTGCCCTGTCTTCTCTCTCACCGTTGCCAAACCTGAACAGGGTGAAGTGCCCATACACTGTCCATGGCTGAAGTCTCTCACACACCGCTTTGTCCTCTGGGTCGGGGTGAAGTCGGACTGGAAGACAGGATTACTTGATCTTTTACATCTTGAGGTTCATTCATTTCCAGGTCTTCGGGGTCGCTGGTTCGTGGGGAGTGAGGGTGTGTGTGTGTGTGTGTGTGTGTGTGTGTGTGTGTGTGTGTGTGTGTGTGTGTGTGTGTGTGTGTGTGTGTGTGTTGTGTGTGTGTGTGTGTGTGTGTGTGTGTGTGTGTGTATGTGTGTGTATGTGTGTGTGTATGTTTGTGTGTATGTATGTGTGTGTGTATGTGTGTGTCTGTGTGTGTGTGTGTATGTATGTGTGTGTGTGTGTGTGTGTTGTGTGTGTGTATGTGTGTGTGTGAGTGTCGTTGTACCTTTGATGCAGTCAGCACTGGCTTTAAAATTCATCTTCTTGTGTACGATTAGGAAAAGACAGGCAACATTTATAGGCCATTTTATGAGGAAAGGGGAATTGGAGCACCTGGTCACAACAGGAAAGCCGGAGGGAAGGAGAGCACCAGGTAGACCCAGGTAAAAATATTGGACGGACTTGCAGAGTGGCTGAGGACAGACAGGGTGGAAGATGTGCTTGCGGCAACAAGGGAAAGAAACATATGGAGGGCCATGATCGCCAACGCCATGTGGCAAGACACTTGATGATAATGATCTAGGACTATTTCAGATCACTTATTCGAAGAACTGACTTTAATGTCTTTTATAAATAAATTTGGAGTTACCTCCAGATGTATTCTAAAGTCTATGAACAGATGTCTGTTTTGGAAATGTTGAGGTCAAGATGTAAGAAGAAGATTCAGTCAAGACTTTATTGTGTGCGTACATTGAGCGGTGCTGTTTGTGGTAATATTCAGCCAGTCTTGTCTCCCTGCCATTTTCATTTGTGAACAGGAACCAGAAAACAAGAAGAAGAAGAAGAAGAAGAACAACAACAACAACAACGACAACGACAACAGCAAACCAAAAACAAAAACAAACAAAAAAACAACAACAAAACAAACAAACAAAACAAAACAAAAAACACGAAAACAGAATCAGAACGTGTATTCAGTACAACCAAATTTTCGGCCAACTAAGCTATGCACAAAAAGTTAAGGATCACTTGCACAAAAATTCATAACTTTCAAAATAAGAAAGCCAATGCGTTGAAGTTTGGCAAACATTTAATTCCATGCTTTAGTGATAACGATACACAATTGCCTTCAATTTCGAGCAATCGTTTGGTGTGTACATTTGATCAAAGTGGGTACGTATCGAAATTTGATTTCCCAAAGTCATTGAAATCACAAGACAGGGCATTCTGATGCTCCCAAAAGTTCAGTAATGCGTGTAACCGCCATGGCTGTTCTGGCACTCGACGCAGCGAGTCCTCATCGAGTTGACCAGGTTGGTGAAGATCCTCTGTGGAAGCGCCTGCCACTCAGCCTGCAGCATCTGGTAGAGGTGTTGGGTATCCCTGGGAGGGGGGTGTTTGCTCCTCACTTTGCGATCCAGCTCATCCCAGAGGTTCTCAATCGGGTTGAGATCGGGACTGCATGCTGGCCACTCCATTCTGTTGACTCCAGACTGCTGCAGGAAGTCGTTGACCACCCTTGCCCTGTGGGGGCGAGCATTGTCATCCTGGTAGACAGCCGTCGGTCCCATCTGCTGCAGTGTAGGCACAGCCAGCGGTAGAAGGATCTCATCCCGGTATCGGAGGCCAGTCAGGTTACCCTGTACATGATACAAGGGTGTTCTGTGGTGAAGGCTGAAGGCCCCCCAGACCATTACAGAACCTCCACCAAAGGCCACCTTTTCTTGGACAGTGGTGTCAATAAAGCGTTGCCCTGGGCGCCTCCAGACCCTCAGTCGGCCGTCGTTGTGGTTCATGGTGAAGCGTGATTCATCACTGAACAGGACCTGGGACCATTGCTGACGTGTCCACCTCACGTGACGTCTGCAGAAGGCGCGGCGTGCTGCCCTATGGGCTGGAGTTAAGCGTGGCCGTACAGCTGGGCGACGAGAATGGAGGTTAAACCCATGAAGGCGGTTCCGTATGGTCTGCTGGCTGATGTTGATGTTAGTAGCCACCCTCAGCTGCCTTCGAATGATGCTGGAAGAGGCTGTTCTTGTCTGCAGGGCTTGTCGTTCAATGAGACGATCTTCACGTGGATTTGTCTTCTTCGGTCGACCAGATCTGCGTCTTTCATGGACCCTCCCAGTGGCTGTGAAGCGTTGAATCAGTCTGACAATGACCGAGATGGACACCTGAAGTCGCCTGGCCACTTCTCGCTTGGGAACACCATCTTGGAACCATGCAACAGCTCGTCCCCTCTCAAACTCGCTCAATTTTCGTCGTGGAGGCATTGTCAGATCAGGCCTACTACTGGTGGAATGTCTTCTTATAAAGCCAAGCAAGAGACAGCATCTCACACATAAACAGCAGTGCTTGCACGTGCATAATGGTTTTTCCATCTGGCTTGTGCAATGTGTTCAGGCAGAACGGTCCAAAACAAGGTCCTTTTTCGCAAGTTTCCGCTTTTCCGTTTGCGGCCAAGCTCAGTAGTAGAGAATCCCGTGCAATTTTCGCACTAACACAACATCGCCCACTTACAGCTGAACAAGAATTCATAACAATTTGGCTGGACTGAGAAATAAATAACAGTAGCGAAATGAGTTTATTACGCACCTGTTTTCTCATAGTGATCCTTAACTTTTTGTGCGTAGTGTTGTATAAACGTAAGATCACAAACGAACAAACACCAAATAAAAAAAAAATTAGGAGGAAAAGACTAGAAACAACAACAACAACAACAACAACAACAACAACAACAACAACCCCAAACAAAAACAACCAAAAACAAATTTCCCTGCTGCTTCGTCCAGTGGAAGAAAAAAGACTAACATGAAATCACAATGTGTTTGTGAGTAACAGAAAGAAGTGGGGAGAGGGGAGGCAACTATGATGTGTGAGGGGAAGTCAGATGTATTCTGCAATTTGAAAAGTGGTCATGCCATATTAATATTGGTTTATTCTGAAGAGGGTCAAGGGCTAAAACTATGAAAACTACCAAAGGAAATAAGAGGGAAGCAGGGAGAATTTTAAATATCAACTAAGTAACATAACTCTTGAGAGTCGCGCAGTTATCTCCCATGTAGAATGTCTCAAACCCAACACAGTTTGCGCTACCCATTCAGCTAGCATAGACGCAGCCACAAAGCATAAAGCGGTGTTGTTTGTGGTGATGTTCAGCCAGTCTTGTTTCCCTGCTCTTTTCATTTGTGAACAGGAATCAGAAACAATGTTCTGAGCTTACCACTGTATGCTTTGTGGCTGCGTCTATGCTAGCTGAATGGGCAGCTCAAACTGTGTTGGGTTTGAGAAATTCTACATGGGAGATAACTCCGTGACTCTCAAGAGTTATGTTACTTATTTGATATGAAAACTACGATGCACTAGCTAAGATTAGTTTTTGTATTTGGTGTTTGTTCGTTTGTGATCTTACGTTTACGCTTGACAAAGGCCAGTTGTGTGTGTGTGTGTGTGTTTGTGTGTGTGTGTGTGTGTGTGTGTGTGTGTGTGTGTGTGTTGTGTGTGTGTGTGTGCGTGTATGGTTGTTGCATGCGTGTGTGTATGTGTGAGTGCTTATGTATGTGTGTATGTGTATCTGTGTATATGTATATATGTGTGTGTATGTGTCTGTGTGCATGTGTGTGTGTATGTATGTGTGTATGTGTGTGTATGTTTGTGTTCATATGTGTGTATGTATGTGTGTGTGTATGTGTGTGTGTATGTGCTTGTATGTGTGTGTATGTGCGTGTGTGTGTGTGTGCATGTGTGTGTATGTGTGTATGTGTGTGTGTGTATGTGTGTGTATGTGTATGTGTGTGTATGTGTGTGCATGTGTGTGTGTATATGTGTGTGTATGTTTGTGTTCATATGTGTGTATGTATGTGTGTGTGTGTATGTGTGTGTGTATGTGCTTGTATCTGTGTGTATGTGTTCGTTCGTTCCTTGATTTAACGTCTTTTCACTATAAGTGATATTAGACGGTGTGTCCGATGTCAGCGGAATCGTACACTCTGTTCAAAACTTAGTTTCATGAAAGTGTGTATGTGTGTGTGTATGTGTGTGTGTATGTGTGTGTATGTATGTGTGTGTGTGTGTGTGTGTGTGTGTGTGTGTATGTGCGTGTTGCATGCGTGTGTGTGTATTGTCCCTCTCATGGCTTCTTTGGTGCAAGTGCACATGAAACGAGCGCTTAAACACTATTTTGAGAAACTAAACAAGAAACAGAGAATTTCTGAGGTCTTGGTTCGAAGTTTCAGTTGCAGTTTCTCAAGATAACGTCTCCGCACTCAGAACGAATTCCATAGGCACTGACGTCACAGGTGCCACGTGTATGGTGATCATAGCACAAGCCTTAAGCCTGCACATAAACCCATGAGCTGGCCAGGTTATGAGGTCCAAACTACATGTAGACTCTGTTTTATCTAATCCATTATTTTATACTGGTATTTTATCAGTCTACCACTGGAATAATCTTGGATATCTGTAAATGACATGTGTATGTGTGTATCTTACCTTAAAAAAGGAACATATGTATAAAGAAAATAAATAAATAAATAATTAAAGGTCTGAATCACAACACAACTACCTATTCTGTATAAACTTGTCTCACATGACAGAACTGCCCCCCCCCCCCCCAGTCAATGCCCAAATGCTCAGCTGTCTATCAACTAGGTGAAGACAATGTTTTCTTAATCATAGATAGATAAGTAAGTAAGTAAGTAAGTAAGCAACTACATAAGTTCGTAAGTACGTAAGTACGTAAGTAAGTAAGTAAGTAAGTAAGTAAGTAAGTAAGTAAGTAAGTAAGAAGGAAGGAAGGAAGGAAGGAAGTAAGGAAGTAAGAAGTATGTTAAATAAGTAAGTAAGTAAGTAAGTAAGTGGTCCAAAGACTGATGCAAGGCCTAATGAGGAGAGTGACACAAGAAGATCATTCATAAGGAAGATTAGGAAAAGACAGGCAACATTTATAGGCCATTTTATGAGGAAAGGGGAATTAGAGCACGTAGTCACAACAGGAAAGCCGGAGGGAAAGACAGCACCAGGTAGACCCAGGTAAAAAATATTGGACGGACTTGCAGAGTGGCTGAGGACAGAGAGGGTGGAAGATGTACTTGCGGCAACAAGGGATAGATACATATGGAGGGCCATGATCGCCATCGCCATGTGGCAGGGCACTTGATGATGATGACGAATGAGGAGTTCCAAAACAAGTGTGACTGCCCGCGCCCAAGCAAACATGAACCAGAAGAACAAGAAAACCAATATAAGCGCGTATCCAACGAGACAAAACAAAACAAGCGCAAATTTTCGGCCAACTAGCCTTTGTCAAGCGCGAACGCACAGTCACAAACAGATCACAGACACCAGACAGTGGATAATAAAAACGGGACTAAAAACTTCCCTGCCGCCTCGTCCGGAGAGTTTATGACTGATTCTGAATTAAACATGAAGTTGTTGCAGCGATTTCAAGAGAGAGGGGAGATGTGCTAGTATTCGGAAAATTTGAAAAAAACAACAACTAACCAGGCGGAATTGTTTTGAACTTTGTGAAGCCTGTAAGGAGAAGGAGAATGTCCGAATGGTTTGACCCTCTGGATCACATTAAAGGAATGACGGAAAGCCTCCAACGTCCTTAGCAAAGAAAGAGATCATGCAGTGACCATCTGTAGACAGTCAAGGTACACAATGTACCAGCTAACGGTCTGTATTCATCCCACCCCACAATACTTTCTCTAAGCGTCAGCACTGGCCGACCTGCCGGCGCACAAAAGCGTGCTTGAGGTCGAACGGGTGTAGGCTTTGAGGCAGGATTTTGACGATGTGTTTTTAGACCCTCTGTGTCACTGTACGCCTCGTTGACTTCCGCTCACTCACGCGGAACGATCGCTACGCCTAATCGTAGAAATGATGACAGGAAAGTCAGGTTTCTGGTTTTTCTTAATTAAGTGGTAACTTCGACGGAGGGTGGACAGAGAGAGAGAGAGAAGGGGGGGGGGGAGAGGACGGGGCAAGTTTGGACGATGTATTTCCGCGAGAAAGAGAGAGAGAGAGAGAGAGAGAGGGAGAGAGAGAGGACGACATATTTGCGTGAGAGAAACAGGGTTTGGACGATGTATTTACGAGAGAGAGAAAGAGAGAGAGAGAGAGAGTTTGGACGATGTTTTACGTGAGAGAGAGAGAGAGAGGAGAGAGAGAGAGAGAGAGAGAGAGAGAGAGAGAGGACAGAGCGAGTTTGGACGATGTTTTTACGTGACAGAAAGAGAGAAAGAGAGACAGAGACAGAGAGACAGAGACAGAGAAGAGACAGAGACAGAGACAGACAGAGACAGAGACAGAGAGATAAAGCAATTTCAAATAACCAAAAACTGTAGCCCCAAAGCCCCCCCCCTTCCCCTCACTCACTCTCCGCATTGGAGTGAAACACAAGGGTGTGTCTTTGATCTCTATTCTGTTTCATCGATCCGCAACGTGTGTTCAGGTCTTGCCTCTGACAACAGTACATGTACATACCTTCAAATAAAGACACATGCCACCTCGTTAAACTCTGACCTGAAGATCTCTTTGCATGTGATGCTACACTCATAAGTTAGCCAGTGGCGTATTTTCAGCCTACTTGTAGCCATCAATTCTTTCCAACTTTGGGATATTTTTGATTTTAACGGTAATTGGATTGAAAAAGATTCAAACTGTAAGTTTGCGACTAGTTTTGTTTTAATTAACGATAATTGGATTGAAAAAGATTCAAACTGTAAGTTTGCGACTATTTTGGTTTTAATTAACGATAATTGGATTGAAAAAGATTCAAACTTTAAGTTTGCGACATTTAGGTTTTAATTAACGATAATTGGATTGAAAAAGATTCAAACTGTCATAATTCTGTCATCATCCTGCCCGCACCATTCCTCCCCTCTCCCCGCGTTTTTCTACGTCATCCTCATCCAAACATCCTCTTTATCAACTGCCTCATGGAGATTTTCCAAGATAATAATAATAATGTTTATTTGTATAACGCATATTCCATATAAAAACATGCTCACCAGAGCTTTACATTTCGCAAGAAAGGCAAAAGGTGATAAAAAATGTTCACAATTACATACACAATAAGATAACAACAAACATTAAAGCTATACAAGTAAGAAGACACATAAGAAACCACAGAATATTAAAATTTAAACACTGACTTATGTAATGAAGAAAGATTAACAGATTTTTCATATGAATAAAGAGGCATACTGTGTTTATATATTGCTGCATGTGTGTGCTTGCGTACGTGTGTGTGTGTACGTGTGTGTGTGCGTGCGTGTGCGTTGCTGTGCGCGTGTGTGTTTGTAAGAATGTGTGTGTATGTGTGTGTGTGTGTGTGTGTGTGTGTGTGTGTGTGTGTGTGTGTGTGTGTGTGTGTGAGAGAGAGAGAGAGTGTGTGTGTGTGTGCGTGTGCGTGTGCTATGTTTGCATGCGTGTGTGTGTTTATGCATGCAATAGTTGTACATAAAATTATAATCAATATTTTGAATGAAGATAAAAACAGAAAAATTCTAATCCATATACAGGAAAAACATTATAACTTCAGTATTATACACCATTAACACCTTGACAATCAAAATTATCTCACAAATTACAAACTATTCGCATATCATACATCACAATTTACATACAAACAAAGATTTTTAAAAGTTTCTTAAAGTATTTCAGTCTCTTTCCCACTCAATTTCTCCCCTATCCCCTCCTCAGCTGTACACATACAGTGATACACACACATGCTCACTCAAGCGCACACACACACACACACACACACCTCGCTCTATAGGCCCTTATACAAAATACTGTTATACAGGCAGGAGAAATTAGTCTGATGACAGACTTGCAAACTAAGGCTCTTCAGGTTAGATGAGTTTGAAAGAGGTGGGTTTTCAGGTGCCGTGTGAAGGTTGAGAAACACTTAGTTTTTCTGAGAGACAGTGGTAGAGAGTTCCATACATTTGGGCCAAAGACAGAGAAAGATTTTTTACCAAAGGTGTCTAGAGAGAAGCGAGGAACAGTCAACAGTGAGGTGTCAGAAGAGCGGAGCGTTCGAGGTTTGTAACCCTGCAGGAGGTTGGCAAGATAGGATGGCATGTTCTCGTGATAGATACACTGAAAGCAGAGACAGGCAACTTTATATTGAATCCTAGCCTTTACCGGGAGCCAATGAAGTGTTCTAAGCAGAGATTTTGCACTCTCACGCCTGGGCTTATGGAGAACAAGGCGAGCCGCATGGTTCTGTATGCACTGAAGTTTAAATAGTTGATTGTCATGGAGACCTGCGAATAGAGAGTTACAATAGTCCAGTCTAGATAGTATGAAAGAGACAGCAAGCTTGTTGGTAGCATCAGTGGAAAAAAAGGAGCGAATCTTACCTATGTTACAGGGTATGTCGTCTCCCCACTTTGCCATTCGGTTTGTAAACAAGGTAAATGATGACTGGGTCCGGATGGGTCATGCGGCGCATGGACAGCCCCCCCCCCCCCCGCTTTGCTTAGTGAAATGGCTGCCATGTGGAGTCCGGAGCTAGGAGATGATTGTCCTGAAAGTGGTGAGGCATTGATGTTCTGGGTCCCGTCCAGCATCCTGGGATGCTTTTTGTTCAGTCTACCGTCACTGTTTTCCCGGTCCCACTCAGAGAACAACAACAACAACAACAACAGCCGATGTGTAGCAGTATAGTGGTTGTACCAGAAATAACAAACAACAACAACAACAACAGCCGATGTGTAGCAGTATAGTGGTTGTACCAGAAATAACAACAACAACAACAGCAACAACAACAACACAACAGCCGATGTGTAGCAGTATAGTGGTTGTACCAGAAATAACAACAACAACAACAACAACAACAACAACAACAACACAACAGCCGATGTGTAGCAGTATAGTGGTTGTACCAGAAATAAACAACAACAACAACAGCAACAACAACAACACAACAGCCGATGTGTAGCAGTATAGTGGTTGTACCAGAAATAACAACAACAACAACAACAACAACAACAACAACACAACAGCCGATGTGTAGCAGTATAGTGGTTGTACCAGAAATAACAACAACAACAACAGCAACAACAACAACACAACAGCCGATGTGTAGCAGTATAGTGGTTGTACCAGAAATAACAACAACAACAACAGCAACAACAACAACACAACAGCCGATGTGTAGCAGTATAGTGGTTGTACCAGAAATAACAGCAACAACAACAACACAACAGCCGATGTGTAGCAGTATAGTGGTTGTAGCAGAAATAACAACAACAACAACAACACAACAGTCGATGTGTAGCAGTATAGTGGTTGTACCAGAAATAACAACAACAACAACAACACAACAGCCGATGTGTAGCAGTATAGTGGTTGTAGCAGAAGTAACAACAACAACAACAACAACAACAACAACAGCAACAACAACAACAACAACAGCTGATGTGTAGCAGTATAGTGGTTGTAGCAGAAGTAACAGCCACAACAACGACAACAACAACAACAACCGATGTGTAGCAGTATAGTGGTTGTAGCAGAAGTAACAACAACAACAACAACAGCAACAACAACAACAGCACCAACAACAACAACAACAACACAACAGCCAATGTGTAGCAGTAGAGTGGTTGTAGCAGAAGTAACAACAACAACAACAACAACAACACAACAGCCGATGTGTAGCAGTAGAATGGTTGTAGCAGAAGTAACAACAACAACAACAACAACAACAACACAACAGTCGATGTGTAGCAGTAGAGTGGTTGTAGCAGAAGTAGCAACAACAACAACAACAACAACAGCAACAACAACAACAACAACAACACAACAGCCGATGTGTAGCAGTATAGTGGTTGTAGCAGAAATAGCAACAACAACAACAACAACAACAACAACAACAACACAACAGCCGATGTGTAGCAATATAGTGGTTGTAGCAGAAGTAGCAACAACAACAACAACACACACTACTACTACAACAACAACAACACAACAGCCGATGTGTAGCATTATAGTGGTTGTAGCAGAAGTAGCAACAACAACTACAACACAACAACAACAACTACTACAACAACAACAACAACTACTACAACAACAACACTACAACAACAACAACAACAACGCAACAGCCGATGTGTAGCATTATAGTGGTTGTAGCAGAAGTAGCAACACAACAACAACAACAACAACAACAACATACTACACAACAACAACAACACAACAGCCGATGTGTAGCATTATAGTGGTTGTAGCAGAAGTAGCAACAACAACTACAACAACAAACAACAACAACTACTACAACAACAACAACAACTACTACAACAACAACACTACAACAACAACAACAACAACGCAACAGCCGATGTGTAGCATATAGTGGTTGTAGCAGAAGTACAACAACAACAACAACAACAACAACAACAACAACAACAGCAGCAGCAGCAGCAACAACAACAACAACAACGACATCAGCAACAACACAGCAACAACAACAGCAACAACAACAACAGCAACAACAACAACAACAATAGCAACAACAACAGCAGCAGCAACAACAACAACAACAGCCGATGTGTAGCAGTAGAGTGGTTGTAGCAGAAGTAGCAACAACAACAACACAACAAACAGCAACAACAAAGCAACAACAACACACAACACAACAGCGATATGTAGCAGTATAGTGGTTGTAGCAGAAGTAGCAACAACAAGCAACAACAACAACAACAACAACAACACAACAGTCGATGTGTAGCAGTATAGTGGTTGTAGCAGAAGTAGCAACAACAACAACAGCAACAACAACAGAACAACAACAACAACAACAACAACAGCCGATGTGTAGCAGTATAGTGGTTGTAGCAGAAGTAGCAACACAACAACAACAACAACACAACACAACAGTCGATGTGTAGCAATATAGTGGTTGTAGCAGAAGTAGCAACAACAACAACAACAACACAACACAACAGTCGATATGTAGCATATAGTGGTTGTAGCAGAAGTAGCAACAACAACAACAACAAAACAACAACACAACACAACAGTCGATGATGTAGCAATATAGTGGTTGTAGCAGAAGTAGCAACAACAACAACAACAACAACACAACAGTCGATGTGTAGCAATATAGTGGTTGTAGCAGAAGTAGCAACAACAACAACAACACAACAACAACACAACAGTCGATGTGTAGCAATATAGTGGTTGTAGCAGAAGTAGCAACAACAACAACAACAACACAACACAACAGTCGATGTGTAGCAATATAGTGGTTGTAGCAGAAGTAGCAACAACAACAACAACAACAACAACACAACAGCCGATATGTAGCAGTATAGTGGTTGTAGTAGAAGTAGCAACAGCAACAACAACAACAACAACAACAACAACCAACAAAACATCGATGGTAGCATAATAGTGGTTAGTAGCAAAGTAGCAACAGCCAACACAACAAAAACAACAACAACAACAAACAGCGATGTGTAGCAGTATAGTGGTTGTAGCAGAAGTAGCAACAACAACAACAACAACAACAACAACATAACAGTCGATGTGTAGCAGTATAGTGGTTGTAGCAGAAGTAGCAACAACAACAACAACACAAACAACACAACAGTCGATGTGTAGCGTATAGTGGTTGTAGCAGAAGTAGCAAAACAACAACAACAACAACAACAACAACAAACAGTCCGATGTGTAGCAGTATAGTGGTTGTAGCAGAAGTAACAACAACAACAACAACAACACAACAACCGTGGCATAGGTGTCGTCAGCAGAACCCAACAATAACAGTCGATCATATTTCAGCTAATTGTGTGTCAGTGTGTGTGTGTTGGTGCGTGGTGTCGTGTGTGTTGTGTGTGTGTGGTTGTGGGTGTAGCCTAGCGTGTGTGTGTGTGTGTGTGTGTGTGTGTGGTGTTGTTGTGTAAAGCATGTATTAGTTGGCTTACGTGTAAACCAATACCACACCACTTATTTATACAGTTCTTTGTGACGTGTGGTTTATGATACATACATTTAATCCCTACAAACTGTGTTGATATTGGTTGGAGAATGGCTATACATGTGCATTACTGTATGTCGTACATATTACTGCTGTTTGTCATAATGAAAAGAACAATGAACATCATGTCAAGCACAATACAACTGTAGAATAGTTGTAGCAGCAAGTAGCATACAAGAGAAAACACGTAAACAAACGAACAGCCGAAGTAGCAGTAAGTGTGTGAGTAGAAGTAGCAGCAATCAGTAAACAACAGCAAACAATAGCAGTCATTGTAGCATATGTAGTGTAGCAGTAATAGCAAATGGTCACAAACAACAATACAACACAATAGAAGCACACAGCATGGTAGCAATAGTTGTGCAAAGTAGCAAGTACAACAGCAACTAAGTAGTGTAAGTAGTGTTTGTAGCAGCAGAGCAACATGCAACAACAAAAGAGCATAGCAGCACAGACAACATGGCATAGTAGCAATAGTAGTGGTAGCAGTAGCAGCAAGCAGAGCAACAGGCAACATAGCAAATAGTAGGGGTTAGCAGTAGCAGCAAAGCAAACAGACCATGGCAATAGTAGTGGCATAGAGTGGTAGCAGTAAGCAGCAGCAGAGCAGACTATTGGCAATTGTAGTGGCAATAGTAGTGGTGGCGTAGTGTAGGGAGTAGGATTGGCATGTATTTAGTGGCATGTTGTGGTAGCAGTGAGTGAGTAGCTAGCAAGCAGTACTATTGGCAATAGTAGTGGCAATAGTACACTGGTTAGCAGTATTGTGCTGCATGAGCAGACATTGGCAATTAGTAGTGGCAATAGTATGTTGCTGTAGTAGCAGCGAGCATACATGTGCATTACTGTATGTCTGTACATATTTCCTGCTTTTGTCACATGAAAGAACAAGATCCAGTCATGTCAAGACAACTAACAACTTAGAAATAGTTGTAGCAGCACAGTAGCAGTAAAGGAGCCAAGTAGTAGAGTAGCAGTACCCGTAGTACATTGTACCAGTAACAGTAATACTCGAAGTAGCAGTAGTTGTAGCAGTAGCACAGTATAGCAGCAATGGAACTAACAGCAACAATAGCAGCAATAGCAGCAATGGTAGCACAGTAGCAGTATAGCAGCAATGGAGCAACAGCAAAGTAGTGGCAATAATAGTGGTAGCAGTAGTAGGCAGCAGAGCAGACATGGCAATAGTAGTGGCAATAGTAGTGGTAGCAGTAGTAGTAGCAGCAGAGCAGACATGGCAATAGTAGTGCAATAAAGTGGTAGCAGTAGCAGCAGCAGAGCAGACATGGCAATAGTA
>JAPXFY010000023.1:1585097-1640097 GCA_030674185.1 Monoplex corrugatus
TTTTCTAAGGAAATGTTAACTGTCCGAATCATCTTACCTGTATGTCAGCAAGTGGTGTCCATGTTTTACTCTCTTAGAGCAATGTGGAGATTTCCTGTGATTTGTAGTTAGTGACCCCCCCCCCCCCACACACATATACACGCACACATATACACGCCACACACACACACACAGAGTTGGTTAGTTATGTATATATTTATCTGTCTATTTGTTTTATTCATTTTCTTATTTATTTATTCATTTATTTACTTATTTATTTTCAGTTCCATTTTGTAAACATTTTCTTTCGTCTAAAAGCACATTTGTGAATAGACGTTAAAAGAAATAACGAACACACACACACACACACACCACATACACACACACATACACACACACACAGTTGGTTAGTTAGTTCTGCATTTATTTATTCATTTATTTTCCTTTTCATTTTCTTTCGTCTGAAAGCATATATGTGAATAGATGTTAAAAGAAATAACGAACACACACACACACACAACACAACACACAGAAAAACAAATACAAACTGAAGGCATATTTGTTATAACAAACAAGTACAAATAAATTTTCTGCCCATTGAATACGCTATTCTGGTATTTTTTGTGTACTCATGATTGCTATTTGCTTGAATGCGGACAGCCACTATGATTTAACCCTTTGATTCCTGCACCCTGGCCACCAGCATCCTGCATGGTCAACCATGCCACCAAAGCAATAACTTCACTCTTTGATTCCCTTACCCTATCCACCAGCATCCTGCATGGTCAACCATGCCACCAAAGCAATAACTTCACCCTTTGATTCCCTTACCCTATCCACCAGCATCTTGCATGGTCAACCATGCCACCAAAGCAATAACTTCACCCTTTGATTCCTTACCCTATCCACCAGCATCCTGCATGGTCAACCATGCCACCAAAGCAATAACTTCACCCTTTGATTCCTTACCCTATCCACCAGCATCTTGCATGGTCAACCATGCCACCAAAGCAATAACTTCACCCTTTGATTCCTTTACCCTATCCACCAGCATCCTGCATGGTCAACACATGCCACCAAAGCAATAACTTCACCCTTTGATTCCCTTACCCTATCCTGCAGGAAGCTGGTGGATAGGTGTGAGGAGTCAAAGGGTGAAATTTTTCACTTGGTGGATACGGTGCGGTAGTCAAAGGGATAAATTGCAGCTAGTTGCTTGTAGTTTAGTGATGAAAACCGATACTGCTGCACTGCTCATGTCCTTGTGAGACTTCTCATTGCTGTTGTAACTGTGATTGTCTATTTTGTGGTGGTTTTGTAAAATTAACATTTGTGTAAACGAACAATGATTTGTATAGACAAACGCATATGCACATCACTGAATCCGGAAGCGTGGAATATCGATTTCTAGATTTCATTATTATAGCAGAATCCGAGATGGATCTATATTACCTTTTCAGATAGGACGGTGTGTGTTTTTGGTTTCAGTTTTAGTTTCTCAAGATGACATCTCCGCGCTCGGAACTAATTCCATATGCACTTACCGTCACATGTCATGTGTATGGTGACCATGGCACAAGCCTTATTTAGCCTGCACATAAACCCATGAGCTGGCCAGGTCCTGAGGACTTACCTAGACTACGTTTTACCTAGTCTGTATGTTATACTGGTATTGTATCAAAAACGAAAAAAAAAAGGAAATACATGAAACAATCTTGATGGAGGCAGGACACAAGAAGACCATTGATAAGGAAGATTAGGAAAAGACAAATATCTATAGACCATTTTATGAGGAAAGGGGAATTCGAGCACCTGGTCACAACAGGAAAGCAGGAGGGAAAGAACACCAGGTGGACCCAGGGACCAAATATTGGACGGACTTGCAGGGTGGCTGAGGACAGAGGGTGGAAGATGTACTTGCAGCGACGAGGGATAGATGCATATGTGGGGCCATGATCAACAAAGCCATGCGGCAGGGTACATGATGTTGATTGTATCAGACTATCACTGGAATAGTCTTGGTTATATGTAAATGACCTGTATTAAATAGAAGGTACGTGCAGACAAGCATATACATTTCACGTCACCGAGTTTAGAAGACTGACGTGACCAGTTTGACGGGGGCGTCAAGGTAAGACAGGGAGCAGTCTTCACGACACAGATGGTCCCGTCTGTCTTCATAAAATCCCCACGTTTTTACCAGCGTTACAACAAAGAGCACTACACTGTGTTGTGTTGTATTGTGTTTTTGTATTGTTTTGTATTGTATTGTAGAACCATGGAGACCTGTAAGTTTTAAGGACAAACAACTACCCTGGATGTATCCATGCAGCATCCACAAGTTACGGTGCCTGACGGAAATCACGTGGCAGCACAAAGAGGAGATACGCCGTTGCTCTGGATCCGACCAATGCAGAGGGTAAATTGTGCAGATTCCAAGGGTGTGCAGATTTGGATGGAGCGCGTATGGAATTGCCTGACGAATCCCTCCTATCATTATCATCATCATGTGCCCTACCGCATGGCGTTGGCGATTATGGCCCTCCATACGACTCTATCCCTTTGCGCTGCAAGTATATCTCCCACCCTCTCTTCAGCCACCCTGCAAGTCCGTCCACTTTCCTCCACCCTGGGTCTACCAGGTGTTCTATCCCTACAACTTCCCTATTGTGACCAAGTGCTCTAATCTCTCTTGCCTCATAGAATGCGTTATAAATGTTGCTCGTCCTTTCTTATCTTCATTAATGTTCGTCTTGTGTCCGCCTCCTTCAAGACCGTCTCGTTTGTTTTTTCTTTGCTGTCCATGGAACTCAATATTCTTCTTAGAAACCACATTTAAACTTTAAAAATCTATCTTACCGCTATGATACACATTTTCTATAATTGTGACCCTTCAAATTATTCAATTAAATTTAACTTAATTTATATCTTTGTTTCTGTCTTGTCTGGTTGCATGTACGCGTTCTCATTCTTTTTTCGTGTTTTTTTTTCTTTTTGGTTCCTCTTTGCTTGAACGCGGGCGGTCACACTTTTGGACTTCTGACAAAGGATTGGTTAAAATCTATATACTTGTAGGCCTACTTGTAAAACTGTTCAATGAAAGCTGATCACAATACGATCATAAGGAAATCATGCATAAAGTTTCTCATGTTTATATCTACACGCTCCAATTCCATCACGCCTCCAATCTCCATCACACGCTCCAATCTCCATCACACGCCCTAGAATACTGGACAGGCCCATTCAAACTCCAGTTGGATCACTCATCCAATTTGTTTAAAGTCAGCCTATTAACAACCAGGAAATTGATTAGATCAACGCGCGCACACACACACACACGCCATGTTGCAATTTCATAAACGCTCATTAGGAAAAGAACAAGACACATTTGCATTAATAGCAAGAAACACGAGGTAGGGTAAATAGCAAGAACACGAGGGTAGGGGTAAATAGCAAGAAACACGAGGGTAGGGTAAATAGCAAGAAACACGAGGGTAGGGGTAAATAGCAAGAAACACGAGGGTAGGGTAAATAGCAAGAAACACGAGGGTAGGGGTAAATAGCAAGAAACACCAGGGTAGGGGTAAATAGCAAGAAACACCAGGGTAGGGTAAACAGCAAGAAACACGAGGGTGGGGTAAATGCAGAACCAGTAGGGGTAAATAGCAAGAAACACGAGGGTAGGGAATAGCAAGAAACGAGGGTAGGGTAAATAGCAAGAAACACGAGGGTAGGGGTAAATAGCAAGAAACACCAGGGTAGGGGTAAATAGCAAGAAAACAGGTAGGAACAGCAGAACACGAGGGTTGGGGTAAATAGCAAGAAACACGAGGTAGGGGTATCTCACGGATAAAACTCGAAAGACAACACGCAGTCTGAATCTTCACTCGACAAAAACTTTTATTACTACCGTCAATACATGTACACACAATTATCTTCCCCCAAACAATAATTCATCTGGACTTGGACAGCCCTCTCCCTCACACACTTATCGTTTTTAAACCTTTGGCTCCCTTACCCTATCCACAGCTGCAAAAACTTGTGACTCCATCCAACCCTGCTTCTTGCAGGAACTAGTGGATAGGGTGAGAATCAAAGGGTTAAGTTTTTGTTTTGCTAGCATGGTTGGCAATGCAGATTCTGGTGTACAGGGTGCGGGAGTCAAAGGGTTAAAGTCCAGCTGACTCAGAGCATATCAGAGCTATAACCGTTTCAAAACACAATTCAACAGGAAATACAAACATTTAAGTGCACATATCAATGCATTCGCACATAATCTTAGGACATGCCTCTGGCGTTGTTCATTCTGTCCAATTTATCACTAGTTTAAAAACACCTGAATACTAACATTATTGTTATTGTTTAAAGCCCAGCCGACTGCGTAGAGCCATATCAGGGCTATAACCGCTTCAAAACGCACAAAACCCAATAGGAAAAAAAAATAATACACATATTAATGCATTCGCGCACATAATCTAAGGACATGTCCCCCGGCGTTGACCACTCCGTCCAATTTATCGCACAGGGGAGATTTACAAAAACACCTGAATACAAATATTAGCATACTTAAGGGCACCAAAACAAAAACAGGCATAAATTACCTAAAATTGCTTCCGCATATCTCGCCTCCCTAGAGCCAAAAATGCACTTTTTTTATTGTTTAAAGTCCAGCCGACTGCATAGAGCCATGTCAGGATATAACCGCTTCAAAACACAAACTTCAACAGGAAAAAAAAAGAAAGAAAATTAAGTACACATATCAATGCATTCGCGCACATAATCTTAAGTACATGCCCCCGTGTAGGACCATTCTGTCCGATTTATCGCACAGGGGAGATTTAAAAAAAACACCGAATACAAACATAAGCATACAAAGGACACCAAAACATAAAAACAGGCATACATTACCTAAAATTTCTTCCACATAATAATAATTACAATATTATATGTGGAAGAAATTTTAGGTAATCTCACCTCCTTAGAGCCAAAAATGCACTTAATACATGTACCCAATCAGCAATCCGAAGAAAAAGTACGTAAGACAATCGAAAAAATACAGGTGAATGGACCATTAAGGCAGAAAATAAGTAGAAATGACAAAGCAAGGCAGCAAGGCAGAAACCAAAGAGTGACAGAAAAGAGCAAATTTCTAGCGCAGAATTTCCAGAAGGTGGGGATACTATTTATACTGAAAGAGCCCGCGGCAATCCAACGGGGGAGCAGAGGGGAATAAAAAATATACGTGAACACAAATTTAAACTATAAGGGCACTAAACCAAAAATAGACCTGTACTTGAAATTGCTTCCGCATAGCTCATTGTACCAGAGCCAAAACATGAATTTAAGACATGTACCCAATAATCAATTCTAAGATAAGTACACAAGACTTGATCGAACGCGTACAGATGAATGGACCTGTAAGGCAGTAAATGATGGGAAGAAATGACAGAAAGCAAAGGTGGAAGACAAAAACAGAGCGACAGAAAAGAGGCATTTCTAGCACACAATTTCCAGAAGGTGGGTATACTATTTATACTGAAAGAAACCCCCGGCATCCTCAAAAGGGCATTTTCGTTTGTTTTTAACGAATACTAAACCAGTCTGTCCTTGCCAAGCAACCGTAAATCCACATTCACACACAATAGAGCCTTCATTAGAAAATGCACACACAGCGTACTCGCCGGCCCCAACTGACCTAAACATTGCAATACCTCACCTATGAACTTAGAAAACAAAGACAAAAACAAAAAAAACCCGCAACAAAAACATGCATACACACAAATAACTTGGACACATTAACCGTCCATACCTCATTAACCGTCCTCCATCCCCCCTCCACGCGCACACACAAACTCCAAAAGCACACACCTTACACATGCTCTTCCACACACACACGCTCGCTCGCGCACGCACCCAACACACGTACGCACCCAAAACATGCGTCGCACACAGACACAAAAACACTCAACACACACTCAACAGACGGGACAATGTTTTCCGTAAGTTGCCAAAGGCAGGAAAATCAGTTGTAATTCATATTGCTTATAGCACAGCCGACGTCTCCAACATTACCATGGCCAACATACACTGAAAACTACCCCACGTTTAATTAAAAATTTCATTTCACTTCATATTACTTATAGCCCAGCCGACTACTTCAGCCATATCATGGGTTTAACAAAAAGAATTGAAAAAAAAAAACCAATCGATCTTTTCAAGTTTCAATTTATTTTAAGTAATTCCCATAATACTCCACGTTTTAACCCTTTGAATACCACCGCCTGTCCACCTGCGTCCTTCACTGTCAACCATGCCAGCAAAGCAAAAACTTAACCCTGTGACTCCCTCACCCTAACCTCCAGCTTCCTGCAGAAGCTGGTGGATAGGGTGAGGCGTCAAAGGGATACGCTTTCGCAATTGGCGGATAAGGTAAGGGAGTCAAAGGGTTAAACACTTTTTTTTAAATCCATACAGTCTGTTTATTTAAACATTTTCCCATACGCATGATCATACGAGCTGAAATTCCAGTATAATTTCTAAAAACGTAAAAATTGGATGATGTCTTGAAAAGATTCTTTAAAATACACAGACACACACACACCACAATCACACGCACGCACCACACACATGCGCGTGCACACACACACAATAACCCCCCCCCTCCCCCCAAAAACAAAAAAACAAAAAACGCATCTCGCACATGTCTTACACACACACACAATATATGTATATACAGACAATATAAACACACAAATACACTCCACAAAAGGGTAAAATGTTTTCCTTCAATAGCAAAAGGCAGGAAAACGCAGTTATATTTTCTTATTCCTTACAGAACAGCCGACATCTAGATAACATTATCATGGCCAACAGCACGCACACTACAAATTAACTAAAAAAATGGAGAAAAAAAATGTACAACCATCCTTTCAAGTTTCAATTTAGTTTTTAAAAAAATTCCCACAACACTCCGTTTAGCCCTTTGACTACCACCACCTGTCCACCAGAATCCTGCATTGTTAACCATGCTAGCAAAGCAAAAACTTGACCATGACTCCCTCACCCTAACCTCCAGCTTCCTGCAGGAAGATGATGGATACGGTGAGGGAGTCAGAGGGATACGTTTTTGCAATTGGTGGATAGTGTGCAGGAGTCAAAGGGTTAAAGGGAATTGAAAAAGCAGAAAAAAACAGACCAATCCTTCCACTGTAACAACCGCCCCATTCCCCCCGCACATTGTCTTACACCCACACACGCATGCACCACACATGCGTGCGTGCGCCACACACACACACATACACACAATATCACAGACACACATCACACAACACACCATCACACACATGTGCGCACACACAGATACCAGATAATATAAACACACACACACAAACGAAAACACTCCGCAACAGAAGGTAAAATGTTTTCCTTAGTATGCAAAAAGCAGGATGATGCAGTTAAGAGTTTCATATTGCTTATAGCTCAGCCGACATCTAGATCATCATGGCCAACAGCACAATACAAATTAACTCACGTTTAATCAAACAGACCAAAAACAAAAAAACCATCCTTTCAATTTATTTAAAATATATTCCCACAACACTCCACCTGTCCACCAACATCCTTCATTGTCAACCACGCTATCAAAGTAAAAACTCAACCCTTTGATCCCTCACCTTAACGTCCAGCTTCCTGCAGGGTGAGGGAGTCGAAGGGATAAGATTTTGCAATTGGTGGGTATGGTGAAGGAGTCAAAGGGTTAAAAAGAATTTTAAAAAGACAACCCCCCCCCCCCCCCGAAAAAAACCCGGAACAATCCTTCCAAGTCTCAATTTAAATATTTCCTCACACGTATGGTCATACGAGGTGAAATCCCATTATATCTTGTCAAAACATAAAAACTGCATGTTATCTTGGGAAAGGTTCTTTAAAGAGTTAGAAAATGCAGTACGAATTGTTCACTTGACAGGAGCTTCATTACAATTTTCAGAAAGTCATAAAAATAGCTTTATAAATAACCCATAATTGAAATACAGGCACAATATATTCATTTATTTTAACGAATAATTTTTAAATCAACAGCAGTATGTCTATCACCCAGCCATACACAACTTTCACTAGAAAAATGCACACAGCGTACTCACCCACAACCACCCCCAAGGCCAACTGACCTAACATCCATTAAACCCCACGACAAGACAAAAAAACAACAACAAAAACTACCACGATGAAAACATGCATACACACAAACCACAAACCGTCCATATCCCACTGTAACAACCGTCCCCCCCCAACACCCCCCTCCAAAAAAACCCATCAAAACAAAAACGCACACCTCGCACATTGTCTTATACACACGCACACCACACACACAAACTACATGTATACACGCACAAGCACGCGCGCACCACACACATGCGCGCGTGAGCGCACACACAACAAATAAACAGACACACATATACACTCTCCAAAAGGCAGGAAAATGCAGTAAAGAGTTTCATATTGCCTAAAGCATAGCCAACAGCACTCTACAAATTACCTCACTTTTATTCAAAAAGACGATTGGAAAAACAACCGTACAACCACCCTTTCAAGTTTCAACTTTTTAAAAATTCCCATAATGCTCCACGTTTAACCCTTTGAATACCACCGCCTGTCCACCACATCCTTCACTGTCAATCATGCCAGCAAAGCAAAAACTAAACCCTTTGACTTCCACACCATAACCTCCAGCTTCCTGCAGGAAGCTGGTGCGTAGGTGAGGGAGTCAAAGGGATACGTTTTTGCGATTGGTGGATATGGTGCGGGGGTCAAAGGGTTAAAAATAATTAAAAAAACAGAAAAAAAAATCTTTCCATGTCTCAATTTAATTTTCCCATACGTATGGTCATACGTGAAATCCCATTATATCTTGTCAAAACGTAAGAATTGCACGATATCTTGAAAAGGTTCTTGAAAGTGTTAGAAAATGCAGTATGAATTGCTCACGTGACAAAAGGACCATTACAACTTTCAGAAATACTATCATAAAAATAGCTTCATAAATAACCCATAATTGACGAAATACAGGCACACAGTAAAATCATTTTTTCGTATTTTAACGAATAAATTTTAAGTCAACAGCAGTCTGTCTTTACCACACAGCCGTACATCCACAAGCACACACAACAGTCTTCATTACAAAACGCACACACAGCGTACTCACCCATCACCACCCCCAAGGCCAAATGACCTAAACATCCGCTATACCCCACCACACCCACGGGGGAAAAAAACTATCACCGACGGAAACACGCATACACAGAAACCAACGCAGACACATAACCGCCGTCCATACCCCACTGTAACAACCACCCCACCCCAAAAGACAAAAATAAAAAAAAAGCACACACCTCGCGCATTGTCTTACACGCACACACCCCTGCCTGTAACCTCCCCTCCCCCCCAAAACATAAACAAAAAAACAACACACACACACTCTTTATATGTTACAGTAATCAAAATAAGACAAAAATGCTCTATTTCCCAAGTTAAATTTTCATCGGAAATTAAGTATTGTTATAATCAATGCTACCATACAACGGAAATTAAAGTATTGATAATGCTACGATACAGTTGCCATCGGAAGGTTTAAGAAAAAATAGCTGTGGTAATCAGTGCCATTTTTCCTTTAATGTGAAACAAACTATGGTAATAAACACTACCATACAGCAATGTTCATGTCAAATTCAAAAAGAAAAACTCACCACCACCACCACCATTGGACAGTTTTCATCAGAGAAGAAAAAAAAACTAGGGTAATCACCACCGTACATTTTTCACTATTTTTGTTTCAATGCCCAGCCTACTGCACGGAGCCTTTTTTTCCCTTTTATTGTTGTTTAAAGCCCAGCCGACTGCGCAGAGCCATATCAGGGCTATAACCGCTTCAAAACACACAACTTCAACAAGAAAAAAAAAATTAAGTACACATATCAATGCATTCGCGCACATAATCTAAGGACATGCCCCCGGCGTAGGACCATTCTGTCCGATTTATCGCACAGGGGAGATTTAAAAAACATGAATACAAATAACATACATAAGGACACCAAAACATAAAAAAAGGCATAATAAATTACCTAAAATTGTTTCCGCATATCTCACCTGCTTAGAGCCAAAAATGCACTTAATACATGTACCAATTATCAATCCAAAGAAAAAACTACGTTAAGACTTTATGGAAAAAATACAGGTGAATGGACCATTAAGGCAGAAAATAAGTAGAAATGACAAAAGAAGGCAACAAGGCAGAAAGAGTGACAGAAAAGAGGAAATTCTAGCACAGAATTTCCAAAGGTGGGATATTTATACTGAAAAAAACCCCGGCAACCGAACGGGGGGCTCAGGGTTATAATCGTCTCAAAACGTACACAACTCAATGGAGGAAAAAAACTGGAAACAAATTACTCGTTAATGCATTCGCGCACATAATCTTAGGATATGCTCTCTGCATTTACCACTCCGAATTTATTCCAAGGGTTTAAAAAAATCTGATTACAAATTTAAACAACACTAAATCATAACGTGGGCCCAAAATTACCTATAATTATTTCGGCACATCACATTTCCTTACAGCACAAAATCGCACTTAATACATGTATGTACCCAATCAATGTTTTGTTTACAGCCCAGCTACTGTGTGTCATATCAAGGTACAACCATTCCCAAAAATGCTTCAACAGGGAAAAAACGGCTAAAAGAAATTTTAAGTACACATACCAATGCATTCATATACATAATCTAAGGAAATGTCTCTGGCGTTGACCAATCCTGTCCAATTCATCACGGTAACCACAAGCCGACCACAAAACCTGCATTTATACGGTAACCACAAGCGACCACAAAACCTGCATTTATATGGTAATCATAAGCCGACCACAAAACCTGCATTTATATGGTAATCATAAGCCAACCACAAAACCAATGCATTATAACGGTAAATCTAAGCGAACACTAAACCTGCATTTACACGTAACCAAAGCCGACCACAAAACCTGCATATAGGTAACCACAAGCCGACCACAAAACCTGCATTTATATGGTAATCACAAGCCGACCACAAAACCTGCATTTATATGGTAATCATAAGCCAACCACAAAACCTGCATTTATAGGTAATCATAAGCCAACCACAAAACCTGCATTATACGTAATCATAAGCCAACACAAAACCTGCATTTATATCGGTAATCATAAGCAACCACAAAACCTGCATTATACGTAATCATAAGCCACACAAAAACTGCACTATACCGTAATCATAAGCCACCACAAAACCTGCACTATACAGTAATCATAAGCCAACCACAAAACCTGCACTATACAGTAATCATAAGCCAACCACAAAACCTGCACTATACAGTAATCATAAGCAACACAAAACCTGCACTATACAGTAATCATAAGCCGACCACAAAACCTGCACTATACAGTAATCATAAGCCACCACAAAACCTGCACTATACAGTAATCATAAGCCAACCACAAAACCTGCACTATACAGTAATCATAAGCCGACCACAAAACCTGCACTATACAGTAATCATAAGCCAGACCACAAAACCTGCACTATACAGTAATCATAAGCCAACCACAAAACCTGCACTATACAGTAATCATAAGCCGACCACAAAACCTGCACTATACAGTAATCATAAGCCAACCACAAAACCTGCACTATACAGTAATCATAAGCCGACCACAAAACCTGCACTATACAGTAATCATAAGCCAACCACAAAACCTGCACTATACAGTAATCATAAGCCGACCACAAAACCTGCACTATACAGTAATCATAAGCCGACCACAAAACCTGCACTATACAGTAATCATAAGCGACCACAAAACCTGCACTATACAGTAATCATAAGCCAACCACAAAACCTGCACTATACAGTAATCATAAGCAGACCACAAAACCTACACTATACAGTAATCATAAGCCGACCACAAAAACCTGCACTATACAGTAATCATAAGCCGACCACAAAACCTGCACTATACAGTAATCATAAGCCAACCACAAAAACCTCACTATACAGTAATCATAAGCGACCACAAAAATCACACTATACAGTAATCATAAGCAGACCACAAAAAAAAAAAAAACACTATACAGTAATCATAAGTCGACCACAAAAAATCACACTATACAGTAATCATAAGCCGACCACAAAAATCACACTATACAGTAATCATAAGCCGACCACAAAACTACATATACAGTAATCATAAGCCGACCACAAAAATCACACTATACAGTAATCATAAGCAGACCACAAAAAAAAAACAAAACACTATACAGTAATCATAAGTCGACCACAAAAATCACACTATACAGTAATCATAAGCGACCACAAAACCACACTATACAGTAATCATAAGCCGACCACAAAACCTGCATTTATACAGGTAATCCATAAGCATACGACAAAACCTACACTATACAGTAATCATAAGCTGACACAAAACCTGGCATTTATACGGTAATCATAAGCTGACCCCAAAACCTCATTTATACGGTAATCATAAGCTGACCACAAAACCTACATTTATACGGTAATCATAAGCTGACACAAAACCTCACTATACAGTTATAACACAATAACCTGACTATAAGCAAACGAACAAAACCTACATTTAATCAGTAATCATAAGCTACCACAAAACCTGCACTATACGTAATCATAAGCTGACAACAAAACCTACATTTATACGGTAATCATAAGCGACCACAAAACTACATTTATACGGTAATCATAAGCATACGACAAAACCATACTATACAGTAAACGTAAGCCGACTAAAAAACAAAACAGGCTACATTTACATCTACGTTGTACGACTTTGTTGCGTAGGGAACCAGAGACGAACAACTTTTTAGCGTAAAATATAGACGAAGATAAAACAGTAAGTAGGGCTCAGGGCCTGGCCAGCTCATGAGTCTACGTGCAGGCTTAAGGCTTGTGCCACGGTCACAATACACGTAGCACCTGTGACGTTAGTGCATATGGAATTCGCTCCGAGCGCAGAGACGTCTGCGAACAACTAAAATTGAATTGCGTGGGTTAAAAAAAGTACGTGTTATACATAAAATCCATACGTCATGTTATAAGTTTACGATTTTCTACCCAGCAAAGTGGAAAAGGATAGGGTAGAGGATATAGTTGGACCTCATGGCGTTGGTACACAAAATGAAAAGGGAGGGAAACTTGTAGAATGGGCACAGATGAATGAGTTCATAGTAGGAAACACCTGGTCTAAGCAGCCTAATAGAAGAAAATGGACTTAAATGAGTCCAGGAGATAATACCAAAATCCAGATGACACCGTGCTAATTGCGGAAAGTGAAAGGGACCTACAAAACCTTGTGAAATGAACTTTAAATAGAAAGCAAAGGTAAGGGGTTGGAACTAAACAGCAGGAAGACTGAAGTCATGGTGATCTGTAAAAAACATGAAATCCCCTCATGCAAAATAACAGCGAACGGCAAAACCTTGACAGGTTGATAAGTTTAAATACCTGGGAATGATCATTTCACCAGACTGCAGATGCACATCATAAACAGCCAGTAGAATCGGCCAAGCCGAAACATTCAAGAAAATGGAAAGCATTCTAACCAACAAATGCCTATCAATTATCAGAAAGAGTGTTCTGGAATGTTATATCGAACCAATACTGTTGTACGGTTGCGAGGTGTGGACAGTCAGCAAAGCCAGAACAAGGTTGAGGCAGCCGAGATGTGGTTTCTAAGGAGGATGTTGAAAGTTCCATGGACAGCAAAGAAAAACGAGACAGTCTTGATGGAGGCAGACACAAGTAGATCATTCATACGGAAGATTACGAAAAGGCAGGCAACATTTATAGGCCATTTCATGAGGAAAAGGGAATTGGAGCACCTGGTCACAACGGGAAAGCTGGGGGGAAGGAGAGCACCGGGTAGACCCGGGGAGAAGATACTAGACGGACTTGCAGTGTGGCTGAAGACAGGGAGGGTGGAAGAGATGCTCGAGGCAACAAGAGACAGATGGAAGTCCATAATCGCCAACGCCCACGCTGCAAGGCACCTGATGATGATGATTAAAGTATAATTTACGGCATTTGCGGTGGGGTTTTTTAAACAGGCGAGAAGTTTTGCAAACTTTTTTTCACTGTTCCAACAATTGTGTCATGACCAAACATCAGCCCCTTTAACACAATGTGTTAAGGTTAGAACGGGGTTACGGTTAGTAGTGGTTATTATTACTTTTTTCATGTTAGATTCGGCGCGACATTTGTTCGGGCACAATTGTCGGAACCACAAACGCCATTCACCTGACGTTATCAGAACGGCACTGAGAAAATTTATATAATGGGAAGGTCATACTGTTTTTCAAAACTTGCTGGCGATCAGCATATTCATCATCATGTGCCCTGCCGCTTGGCGTTGGCGACCATGGACCTCCAGCCATCTCTCATTGCCCCCAGCATCTCCCCCACCCTCCTCGTCCCCAGCCACTCTGCAAGTCCGTCCAGCATTTTCTCCCTGGGTCTACCTGGTGCTCTTTCCCTCCAGCTTTCCCATTGTGACCAGGTGCTCCAAATCCCCCTTCCTCATAAAATGGCCTATAAATGTTGCCTGTCTTTTCCTAATCTTCCTAATGAGTAATCTACTTGTGTCTGCCTCCATCAAGACCGTTTTCTCTGCTGTCTATGGAACTCTCAACATTCTTAGAAACCACATCTCGGCTGCCTCAATCTTGTTCGGCCTTTGCTTGTTGACTGTCCACGCCTCGCAACCGTATAACATTATCGGTTCTATATAACATTCAAGAACTCTCTTCCTGATGTTAATTGATAGGCATTTGTTGGTAAGAATGCTTTCCATCTTGAATGTTTTGGCTTGGCCGATTCGGCTAGCTATTTCCGATGTGCATCTGCCGTCTGGTGAAATGATCGTTCCCAGGTATATAACTCATCAACCCGTTTCAAGGTTGTGCCGTTTGCTGTTATTTTGCATGAGGGGATTTCATTTTTACAGATCACCATGACTTCAGTCTTCCTGCTGTTTAGTTCCAACCCCTTACCTTTGCTTTCTATTTCAAGTATATTCACAAGGTTTTGTAGGTCCCTTTCACTTTCTGCAATTAGCACGGTGTCATCTGGGTATCAAATGTTGGTTTATCATTTTTCCTCCAACCTTTAATCCATGGTCTTCCTCTAGGTCTCTCACGTTTTCGCTGTAAAGTGAAAACAGATCTGGTGACAAAACACAACCCTGTCCGACTCCTCTTTTGATGTTTTGGAAAGAGCTTATATCTTTTATTCTCATTGCAGCTATTTGTTCCCAGTACATATTTCCGATTATTCGTAGATCTTTTCCTTCACTATTGAGTCTTTCTAATTGGTTGATCAATTCTTCCATGTCTGACCCGATGGAAAGCCTTGGTATACTCACAAAGCATAAATATAAATCGTTCACCTCGACCGACCTCTTTTTGTCCTTTATTGCGAACCGTAACCTGTACAGAACCTTACATGTAATATACTGACAGAAAGCTTTGGTGATACTGACAGAAAGCTTTGGTGATACTGACAGAAAGCTGTTTGGTGATACTGACAGAAAGCTGTTTGGTGATACTGACAGAAAGCTTTGGTGATACTGACAGAAAGCTGTTTGGTGATACTGACAGAAAGCTGTTTGGTGATACTGACAGAAAGCTTTGGTGATACTGACAGAAAGCTTTGGTGATACTGACAGAAAGCTTTGGTGATACTGACAGAAAGCTGTTTGGTGATACTGACAGAAAGCTGTTTGGTGATACTGACAGAAAGCTTTGGTGATACTGACAGAAAGCTTTGGTGATACTGACAGAAAGCTTTGGTGATACTGACAGAAAGCTGTTTGGTGATACTGACAGAAAGCTCTTTGGTGATACTGACAGAAAGCTGTTTGGTGATACTGACAGAAAGCTTTGGTGATACTGACAGAAAGCTTTGGTGATACTGACAGAAAGCTCTTTGGTGATACTGACAGAAAGCTCTTTGGTGATACTGACAGAAAGCTCTTTGGTGATACTGACAGAAAGCTCTTTGGTGATACTGACAGAAAGCTCTTTGGTGATACTGACAGAAAGCTTTGGTGATACTGACAGAAAGCTTTGGTGATACTGACAGAAAGCTCTTTGGTGATACTGACAGAAAGCTCTTTGGTGATACTGACAGAAAGCTCTTTGGTGATACTGACAGAAAGCTTTGGTGATACTGACAGAAAGCTCTTTGGTGATACTGACAGAAAGCTTTGGTGATACTGACAGAAAGCTTTGTGATACTGACAGAAAGCTCTTTGGTGATACTGACAGAAAGCTCTTTGGTGATACTGACAGAAAGCTCTTTGGTGATACTGACAGAAAGCTCTTTGGTGATACTGACACAAAGCTCTTTGGTGACACTGACAGAAAGCTCTTTGGTGATACTGACACAAAGTTCTTTGGTGATACTGACAGAAAGCTCTTTGGTGATACTGACAGAAAGCTCTTTGGTGATACTGACACAAAGCTCTTTGGTGATACTGACAGAAAGCTCTTTGGTGATACTGACAGAAAGCTCTTTGGTGATACTGACACAAAGCTCTTTGGTGATACTGACAGAAAGCTCTTTGGTGATACTGACAGAAAGCTCTTTGGTGATACTGACACAAAGCTTTGGTGATACTGACACAAAGCTTTGGTGCACCTTTCAGATAACGACAGCTAAAATTAGAAACAAACCGGGCCAAAGCCACCAAATGAATTTAAGGAAAATGTGTAGGAGAGTACATAAAACGAGGCCGCTTTCTCAAAATGGCCGTCATACAACTTGACTCTAAACACATAACTTCCCTACATTTTTTGGAGTACAAGCTTCATTCAGGTACCAAAATAATCAGCAGAATGTACACTTTCCAGTGATATGTATCTCAAAATACCCAAAATGCTAGTTAAGAGTGATTTCGTGCTAGGAGGTCACAAATGGTTACGCCCACATGTCTATTTGTAAATTTCCGTTAGGCAAGACACCTTAGACATGTAAAAGATCTATACACAGTTGGTCCATCTTTTCTGAAACCATTTCTGTCCCTTTCTCTCAAAACCTTAATACATGCTACCTTTGGGAAAGGTATCCCAAATTACAAACGCAAAATCAAGTTGACTAAATATGAACATGGTACAAAAGCGAATAATAGAACAGCTAAAATACCACCACCACTAATAATTCCATTAGTGCCGATTTTTGTTATCTTACTTTTATTGTTTAAAGCCCAACCGACTGCGCAGAGCCCCCGGCAACCCAACAGGGGATATGTCCAGGTAATACGTGCAAACACTAAAATATATAAAAAGAAAACATAATAGCCCTGGGATGCAAACTTGCTCAGTGCTGTCAACCTTTACTCTCTCGTAATAATAAAATGTCCAATTAATACGTGCAAACACTGAAGTACACACACACACACACACACACACACACACACACACACACACACACACACACACACACACACACACACACACACACACACACACACACACACACACTGGGATGTAAACTTGTCCAACGCTCTGTCAACCGTCAACATTAACTCTAACACACACAAACAAAAACAGCCAAACATACACACGAATCAGGCAGGCACGAGTTCTGGCCCATAAACATTCTGGTTTTGTCATCCTGGTTCCAGTACCACGAATTCCTGTTCTTGTGATCCAAACTCTTATAATCAAGTCTAGGGAACTAGATCTACCTATGCATGTGCCTTTCCCCGGAGTTGCCGTTTGCTGGATTCCTTGGAGTCGCCGTTTTCTTAAGTCACTCGGTGCACATTTCCCTGGGAACGTTGTAATCAACATTTCCCCGATTGCGCTGTAGTTGCCGTTTCCTGTTGTCGCCATAGTTGCCATCGCCCCGAGTCGTAGTCTTCTATTTCCATGGAGTCGTCATAGTCTTCCATTTCCCTGGAGTCGTCATAGTCTTCCATTTCCCTGGAGTCGTCATAGTCTTCCATTTCCCTGGAGTCGTAGTCTTCCATTTCCCTGGAGTCGTCATAGTCTTCCATTTCCCTGGAGGAGTCGTAGTCTTCCATTTCCCTGGAGGAGTCGTAGTCTTCCATTTCCCTGGAGGAGTCGTAGTCTTCCATTTCCCTGGAGTCGTAGTCTTCCATTTCCCTGGAGTCGTCATAGTCTTCCATTTCCCTGGAGTCGTAGTCTTCCATTTCCCTGGAGTCGTCATAATCTTCCATTTCCCTGGAGTCGTCATAGTCTTCCATTTCCCTGGAGTCGTCATAGTCTTCCATTTCCCTGGGGTCGTCATAGTCTTCCATTTCCCTGGAGTGGTCGTAGTCGCCATTTTTATGGAGTCGTTGTGATCTCTATTTTCCTAAAGGCTGGAGTCGAAGTCGCCATCTTCCTGGAGTCGCCGTAGTCGCCATCTTCCTGGAGTCGCCGTAGTCGCCATCTTCCTGGAGTCGCCGTAGTCGCCATCTTCCTGGAGTCGCCGTAGTCGCCATCTTCCTGGAGTCGTCGTCGCCATCTTCCTGGAGTCGTCGTAGTCGCCATCTTCCTGGAGTCGTCGTAGTCGCCATCGTCCTGGCGTCACTGCCGCCACTTTCCTGGAGCTGCCATTTTCCTGGCGTCGTCGTAGTCGCCATTTTCGTGGAGTCGTCGTTGTCGCCATTTTCCTGGCGTCGTCGTTGTCGCCATTTTCGTGGAGTCGTCTAGTCGCCATTTTCGTGGAGTCGTCTAGTCGCCATTTTCCTGGTGTCTCCCTTTTCCTCAATCCGCCATTTTCCTGGAGTCGTTAACCTGGAGTCGTAGTCGTCGTTAACCTAGAGTCGTAGTCGTTAACCTGGAGTCGTAGTCGTTAACCTGGAGTCGTAGTCGTTAACCTGGAGTCGTAGTCGTTAACCTGGAGTCGTAGTCGTCGTTAACCTGGAGTCGTAGTCGTCGTTAACCTGGAGTCGTAATCGTTTACCTGGAGTCGTAGTCGTTAACCTGGAGTCGTAGTCGTTAACCTGGAGTCGTAGTCGTTTACCTAGAGTCGTAGTCGTTAACCTGGAGTCGTAGTCGTCGTTAACCTGGAGTCGTAGTCGTTAACCTGGAGTCGTAGTCGTTAACCTGGAGTCGTAATCGTTAACCTAGAGTCGTAGTCGTTAACCTGGAGTCGTAGTCGTTTACCTAGAGTCGTAGTCGTTTACCTAGAGTCGTAGTTAACCTGGAGTCGTAGTCGTTAACCTGGAGTCGTAGTCGTCTTTAACCTAGAGTCGTAGTCGTCTTTAACCTAGAGTCGTAGTCGTCTTTAACCTAGAGTCGTAGTTGTTAACCTGGAGTCGTAGTTGTTAACCTGGAGTCGTAGTTGTTAACCTGGAGTCGTAGTCGTTAACCTGGAGTCGTAGTCGTTAACCTGGAGTCGTAGTCGTTTACCTGGAGTCGTAGTCGTCGTTAACCTAGAGTCGTAGTCGTTAACCTGGAGTCGTAGTCGTTAATCTGGAGTCGTAGTTAACCTAGAGTCGTAGTCGTTAACCTGGAGTCGTAGTTAACCTAGAGTCGTAGTCGTCGTTAACCTAGAGTCGTAGTCGTTAACCTGGAGTCGTAGTCGTTAACCTGGAGTCGTAGTCGTTAACCTGGAGTCGTAGTAGTCGTTAACCTGGAGTCGTAGTAGTCGTTAACCTGGAGTCGTAGTAGTAGTTTACCTGGAGTCGTAGTCGTTAACCTGGAGTCGTTAACCTGGAGTCGTAGTAGTCGTTAACCTGGAGTCGTAGTAGTCGTTAACCTGGAGTCGTAGTAGTCGTTAACCTGGAGTCGTAGTAGTCGTTAACCTGGAGTTGTAGTAGTCGTTAACCTGGAGTCGTAGTAGTCGTTAACCTGGAGTCGTAGTAGTCGTTAACCTGGAGTCGTAGTCGTTAACCTGGAGTCGTAGTCGTTAACCTGGAGTCGTAGTAGTCAACCTGGAGTCGTAGTCGCCGTTAACCTGGAGTCGTAGTCGTTAACCTAGAGTCGTAGTCGTTAACCTGAGTCGTAGTCGCCGTTAACCTGGAGTCGTAAACCTGGAGTCGTAGTCGTAAACCTGGAGTCGTAGTCGTTAACCTGGAGTCGTAGTCGTTAACCTGGAGTCGTAGTCGTTAACCTGGAGTTGTAGTTGTTAACCTGGAGTCGTAGTCGTTAACCTAGAGTCGTAGTCGTTAACCTGGAGTCGTAGTCGTTAACCTGGAGTCGTAGTCGTTAACCTGGAGTCGTAGTCGTTAACCTGGAGTTGTAGTAGTCGTTAACCTGGAGTCGTAGTCGTCGTTAACCTGGAGTCGTAGTTGTTAACCTGGAGTCGTAGTCGTTAACCTGGAGTCGTAGTCGTTAACCTGGAGTCGTAGTCCCCATTTACCTGAGTCGTAGTCGTTAACCTGGAGTCGTAGCCGTCGTTAACCTGGAGTCGTAGTCGTTAACCTGGAGTCGTAGTCGCCATTTACCTAAGAGTCGTAGCCGTTAACCTGGAGTCGTAGCCGTCGTTAACCTGCAGTCGTAGTCGTCGTTAACCTAGAGCAGGCCTGCCTACCCCTTTCAAGCGACTTGAGGGACACAAATGTCAAATTCGCTGGACACAGACTGAATTTCAGGGACACACATACAGTGACACCACGACACACAAAATTACATACAAATCACACAATGACATTTAAACAGTGAAATAGTATGAAAGTAACCCTTACAAAGCTCTTCCAATGCTGGTCCTCAATGATGCATCTGCAGCACTGGCCTTCTGTATTCTTCTGCATCCCCACAATATTTGAAAGTAGCTGCAGGCCTAATTCACATTTACTGATGATTGTATATGAAGTCAATGAAAAACTAAACTGAAGATATGTACAGTCCTCCTGTAAGTCTAATCCACACAGTCCTGCTGTAGGCTTAATCCAAACACAAACTGAAAGCTAGACTAAAGTGAAGAAAAAATGTACAGATTATGTACAGTTCTTTGGACTCTTTTGAGTCAGTCCTCTCTCATTCCTTGTCCTACTACTTGGCCAGAGACCTGCAGTAGGCACTCTTCAAGTCCTTCAGGTCCTTCTCCCCATACTCCCTGCTCACAGCCGTGGCAGGGCGAGACTTACACACCACAAGGGCCTCCAGAGTGTCTCTGCTCATGCTACCCCTGAATGCAGTCTTGTGCCTCACAACAGAAAACACCCTCTCACAGTGGGCAGAAGAGTGTGGGATTGTGAGGATGGCCAGCATGACCTTGGGCAGGTGCTTGAAGATGAGCTCACCCTCCTCTCTCAGCTTGCTGACTGCCCACCAGGTGGCATCTGCTCTCTCAGTCTCGCTGATACACTGTCGGATGTCCGTTGACTGGTACCTGGAGAATTCAAGCATAAGGTCTGACGCAGATAGCCCCTCAGCTAGTACAGGAAACCTGGTTAGGAAGTAGTCCACATCAGTGAAGCTGCTCTCCACCTGCTTTGCTGGATCTGCAACCTGGGCATGGAGGAGGAGAGGATCAGAGAAGGGGAGCTTAGCCTTCAGGTAGCTGCAGCTTGTCTGAAAGAACTTAATGACACTGTTGTGGAACTCATTAATCATGTCAGCTTTCATGTGGTGTTTGTCTGCTTCTTGTTTTTTGATGTAGGCCCGAGCACCGTCTCCAATGAGGTTTGACTTAGACTGGACATTATACTCCACCATGAAGTCAACCTCAAGTGCACGTTTGTAGAGCATGGCCGAAGGCTTCACAAAGCGGAGAAGCAGGTTTCTGAAGAACTTTTCCAGCTTGGCCTTCAACACTTGAATCATAGGGGCATCACACTGTAGCTTGGTGTTGATGTCCTCAAACACCTTGATGGCATCCAGGAGGAATAAGCAGTACAGCCGGTTAGTGTGAGAGTGGAACATCTCCTCCAGCTCTCCTGTCTTCTTCTTGGCAACAGAGGTGGAGGCCTCCTTTTCCTCTTCTTTGAAGAAGGCATACAGCGCATCCCAGGATTCGATGATGCGTGGAAGGCATTTCCCAATACTGAGCCACCTGGTGGAGACATGCTTCAAGATGGTGTGCTCCTCAATATCACGCATCACCTGGAAAAGCTTGAGGGTGGCCATGCGCTTGGAGCTCTTTTCCAGGTAATAGTAGACATCCAGCAGTAGTTGACTGGGCTGAAGGGGAGGCACCCGGCACCTTTCTCCGCAGCAATGTGTATCAGGTGGCATACACATCCAGACAGGTACAGACTAGAGTGTTTCTTCAACATACGGCCATACAACCCAGCCTCCTTCCCCACCATGACATTCGCATTATCACATCCTAGGGCAAGGCAGTTCGTCCAGGGGATACTGTGGGCAGTCAGCTCGTCCTCCACCAGCTTAAAAATATTCTCCCCTGTGGCCGACCCTTCAATGGCTGGAACAGACAAGGCATCAGAGCGCACCTCCTCAAGGCTATAGTCCACAGTTCGCACCACCAGGGGGAAGAGTTTGCAGCTGCCAGAATCATTGCTTCCGTCAGTTGAGATTGTGAAGGGGCCCCTTTTCAGACGATCTGCTAGGCTAAGTGTTGTTTTGGCAGCCAACTCCTTGGCAACAGCAGTCCCCTTGCTGCGGGCACACTGAAAGCTCTGGGCGATTTTGGAGTCGGGAAAAGCTTTCTTTACGATCTTATTTAGCGTATCCAACGACGCCATTGGTAAGTTCAACTCCACCACAGCATCCACAAAATAAGTCTCTGCCCTCATCACTTTCAGCTCTTCATTTGTGACTTGCTTTGACGAAGCTGGAAACATATCCGTCAGTTTCTTGTTGGCTTTCACAAGTTCTTGCTGCTTTTCCTTCTCTTTTGCTTTTTTCTGATGTGCTGAGCCAGTCACGTGGCGCTCAACATCGTTCATACCACCATACTTGCACCCAAACTCGCGACCACAAATACCACAAAAAGCAGCACCATCACTCCCAGGTTTCAGGAACGGATACTTCTCTGCATATTTCTCACTGTACATACATGTACGCTTCACTTTTTTAGAATTAGCTCCACTAGCATCGCTAACACTCGCATCACGCTTCGACGCCATCTTGAACAGATATAATTCAACTGCGCAGGCGCAGAACCGTTAACCGGAAGACGGAAGTGCTCTATTGATTGTTTTGCACTGGGTGCAAGTATTAGCAGACGAAAATTCTCGGCCGAAGAATTAAACAGTCTTCTTCTTCTTCTTGCTTTGGTAGAACCGGGCCGTTTAGGGCGTTGTAGGTCCTGCGAAGTAGCCTATATGGCGTAAAAACGGCTTTGGCGGTGCAAAAAAAATGCCAGTTGGGCAGTTTTTCGATTCGCGGGACGGATTTTTTAGTTCCGGGACATACGGGACAGGCTTGATTTTTTTTGTATTTACGGGACAATCCCGCGAGTCGCGGGACGGTAGGCAGGCCTGCTAGAGTCGTAGTCGTTAACCTGGAGTCGTAGTCGTCGTTAACCTGGAGTCGTAGTCGCCATTTACCTAGAGTCGTAGTCGTTAACCTGGAGTTGTAGTCGCCGTTCACCCACAGTCGCCGTTTTCCCGCCTTGCCGTAGTCGCCATTTCCCCGGAGTCGCCATTTCCCTGCAGTACAAATACAAATAGTTTGTGGGCTGCACCTTTCATTAGCACTTTAATAATTCAGGGGCCCTTTACGTGCACAGCTAATATTAAACCCAACCATTAAGACTAATCAGTTTTCGAGGTGTGAATGCTCGATTTTACGTTTGCATAAGCATAATAATATATAAGCCACAATGGCCGATATAGTTTACAGGATCTTTAACATTATATTTAAGGATGAACATATTTGCTTTACATGTGTCTGCCTGTTGTCTCATCTTTTATAACAGGCTGGGTAAGAGAAGATAGTTTCCTCTGATAATTGGCCGGGGTCCAGGGGCAACATCCCTGTTGGGGGTCTGGGGCGCGAAGCTGAAAAATTTCTGTAATTTTGAGGCATTATAGATGCATTTCCTGATGGCAAATACAATAATTCAGTAATATTTCCTCTGAAAATTTTTTTCCCCTCTGAAACTAGTTCATCCGCTGAAATTAGTGGATCCGCTGAGAGTTAGCCAGCCTGTATAAAGCATTTGTGGTTCATCTGTTTTGATCATAACGTTAGTTGATATGCCCTTCCCTCGTTTGTTCATTCTTCCTTTCTTTTCTTTGATCCTATAAAAGGGGAAAGTTAAAGTCTCTACCATCTCACTATCTAGGCACTATCTAGGTAGAACCTCAGGACCTGGCCAGCTCATGGGTTTGTGTGCAGGCTTAAGACTTGTGCCGTGATCATTTTGGATCATCACATGGCACCTGTGACGTTAGTGCATGTGAAATTCATTCCGAGCACGAAGACGTCATCTTGAGAACTTGGAATTCGAATTTGATTCTATGACTATAGAATATGTGTACTTTTTTACCATACTGTTGGGATAGTCAATCGTTTACTGTTATTTTTTCTTTAAAGCCCAGCCGACTGCGTAGAGCCATATCAGGCTATAACCCATTTCAAAACATACTTCAACAAGGGGGTTAAAGTACATAATGCATTCGAGCACACAATGTAAGGATTATGCCCCTGGAATCGACCATTCCAATTTATCGCACAGGGGATATGGAAAACATACCTTAACACACATTGAACATTACCGATGGCACTTAAACATAAAAACGGCCCTACATTACCTAAATTGCTTTTGCGTATCGCATTTCCCTACAGTTAAAAACCCACTTTATATATGTACACAATTATCAATCCTTACAGAATGTACGTAAGACTTTTAACACATACAGGTGAATGGACCAAAGGCAGAAATTATAGAAATGAAAAAGGAAAGGAACAAGAGCGACAAAAGATGAAAATTTCTAGCACATAATTTCCAGAAGGTGGGGATTTAATATACTGAAAGAGCCCCTGGTATCTCCACAGGGCCGTTGTTAAGGGCTGACATGTACTTGCTTTACATATGTAACAGGGAAACGCCTAACCAACTAGCACACAGAAATCAGTTTTATTACAATGTTCCCTTTGTCACCGTGTTACGGTTCATCTCCATTCATCATTGTGACAGTTAATCCGTTTGACCCCTCCCTCGGAAGTAGTGCCTTGTATATTTGTGCATTTTTTAAATATAAATGGTATAGCAGTAGAGAAGATAGGACCATCTGTAAACATCCAATGGGACCCAATGATACTATCCTTCAATACGCGTTTTTAATTTAAGGGGCATTTCGATCATACAAATGAAGGTGATTTCGGTACTAATAATAATAATAATTACAATATTTATTAGCGCAAAATCTTGATAAAATCAAATCTAAGCGCTGAAGCAGACACACACGCAGGCACGCACGCTCGCACACACACGCACGCACACATACAGACACAACACACACACACCACACACACGCATGGCTATAAATGGGGAGAAAGAATAGCAATAAAAGCAAGAATAAAAGCAATGGAAAATTATAGAGAGCATAGCATACAATTATATATTATAACCATGTGATTCCCTCCAAGCGGAGACAGGCTGCAGAGGGGAGGGTTTTAGTGAGGTTAGGATTTTATGCAGGAGAGAAAAGGTGAGTTTTGAGAGCGGACTTGAAGGAGACAAAAGTAGGTTGCTGACGGACTGAGAGAGGAAGTTTGTTCCAGGGAGGTGGACCAGAAACAGAGAAGGCTCGTGGACCATAGGTATTGAGCTTAGTGCGTGGAAAGCGAAGAGTCAGAGGATCAGAGGCAGAGCGGAGGGTACGTGAGGGAACATAGATCTCAAGTAGGCTTGACAGGTAATCGGGGGCTGCGTTATTGAGGCTTTTGTAGCACATGGTGTCTAGTTTGTACTGTATGCGCTTTGATACAGGGAGCCAGTGAAGTTGTGCCAGGAGAGGAGATTGTGGTCAGCTTTTTTCTTTTTGAGTACAAGGCGTGCAGCATTGTTTTGAATGCGCTGTAGGATGTGAATGGTGGAGGCAGGAAGACCAGACAGGAGTGAATTGGAATAGTCAATGCGAGGACATTATGAAGGAGAGAACGAGTTTTGCAGTTGTTTCGACAGAGAGAGACTTCCTGATCAGCTTTATACGATGGAGATGATAGTTAGCAGGATCTGGCAGTTTGAGAAACAAAGTTGTTCATGGAGAGGGTAGAGTCAATGCAGACACCAAGGTTTTTAGCTGAATCAGAAATTGGGACTGATGTGTTACATAATGGGAGAGAAAGAGGAGGCAGCTGAGAAAGTTTCTGACGGGTGCCAATGAGGATAGCTTCTGTTTTGTCGTCATTAAGCTGAAGTACTAGCAGGTCTGCCATTAAACCGAACACTACAACTCGTTACCATTTACACCTGCAATATCATTTCACACAATACATACAATATTACATTTTAACACACAACTCCTACGGTATTTGCCTTTTCAACACCTACTGGTATGTCACGTTTTACAAATTATCTGGGCAAGCCTACAGCTTCAGTGTAATCATCTGAACCACTTACCTGTCTCAAAATTCAGGTGTCTCGAAGACAACATGCAACTGACATGACGTGACGGCGTCCTTTATGTGACGTCGTCCTGATATGACGTCCTCGACAACGAACCAGACGTGGTCCCTGGTGATGCGATCCTTGATGACGTGGATCTCATTGTGGTCCTTGGTGTGGTTCTAGTTACCTGAAGATGTTCTTCCTTCAAAAGTGTTCCACCATGTCTTTTGCTCTGAACCGTAGTTCTTGTAGTTCTAGAAGGCTGAAATGTCCCGACACTTGTAGACTAAGATCCATACTCTTGTCCTTGCCTCGATAACGAAACATCGACGTCCTCGATGGTCATTCAGATTGGTTCAGTTCAGGACTACAATAATCTTGGGCTTTTCTTTTTTTCTTGGGGGGGGGGGGGGTGTTGTAGCGTCGTGACCAAGTCTGCACACAGAGTCAGGCAACACTGCTGGTAGACACCGAGATGGGGCAGTGGGTTTTAGTCTGGACAGGATGATAAACATGGGATGGGACTGTACAAGATCAGTGGGGCTGGATGTGAAAAGGAAGGGGGGCGGGGGGAGCGGCAAGTCGGGCGCAGACAGGATCAAGTGAGGGCGACGTGGGTCAGGACGGAGGATGGACTGGGGAGTGGGGGGGATCCAGCTTCAGATATTCCATAAGTCCCAGTCTGTTTTTCCCCAAATGTTTTGCGTCCTGTACTGCTTCAGTCTTTGGAGACAGGGAGATGATTGGTCTGCCGATCTTTTTGTTTGCTGTGGCGTTTTCGTCTTCTTTCTGGTGACTTGTCTTTTGGGAGGGGTCGGGAGGATTTAAGGGAGGGGCTGAGTGGGCTGGAAGGACAAGACTTCAGTAAAGAAACAGATGAATAGAAGGGATGAACGGAAAGAAAAAGAAAAAGAAAAGATTTCACTGTTCTGAATACTGGAGCGACTTACTAATCTAACACAAAAACGCATGAAAATGAATAGGAAAAAAAAACTGCATTACAACTATCAGGAAAACAGGGTCACCATCATGTCACCACAATGTCATCATGAAAAGACAAAGATGGACTGGGCACATCATTCCAAGAGAGCAGGCTACCATCTTATACTGTTTCATATTGCTTACAGCCCAACCGACTACTAGAGTATCATCCAAATTGCCTTTCTCTGAACACCAGTAGGAAAGAACACCTGGTGACCAACAACAGACCCTACCTTAAGGCCCTTAAACACGCACTGTGCAGGTGGTCCACAACAGATATGAAGAAACTCTGCCGCTGCTTCATATGCTAACGGGATAATAGTAAGGATGGTCCATCTGACGAATCGACGAAAGAAAAAGGGACATAATCTACATATAAAAACTGAAGATAATCTGATGTAAAATAGCACGTGAAAACGAAACGAAGACCATTAAAAGCACCGACCATCCACCTCAGAGAATGTAATACTTTCGAAACAAAGCAGTTACAGCTCATAGTTTAAAAAGCCCAGCCGACTGCGTTGAGACATACCAGGGCAAGGAATAGAATAAAAAGAGAAATAGCAGATGAACAGCGTCGATTTGTGGAAGGGAAATGAACTATTAATGCCATATACACCCTAAGAACATAAAAGAGGTCAATCGAGGTGAACAAGGATTTATATTTATGCTTTGTTGATTATACCAAAAATTTCGATCGGGTAAAACATGAACAATTGATCACTAGAAAAACTCAATATTGATGGAAAATATCTACGAATAATCAGAAATATGTATTGGGAACAAACAGCTGCAATGAGAATAAAAATAGATATAAGCTCTTTCCAAAACACCAAAAGGAGTCAGACAGGGTTGTGTTTTGTCACCAGATGTTTTCACTTTACAGCAAAAACATGAGAAACCTAGAGGAAGACCCTGGATTAAAGGTTGGAGGAAATATAAACATTCGATACGCAGATGACACCGTGCAAATTGCAGAAAGTGAAAGGGGCCTACAAAACCCTGTGAATATACTTTAAATAGAAAGCAAACGTAAAGGGTTGGAACTAAACAGCAGGAAGACTGAAGTCATGGTGATCAGTTAAAAAAACATGAAATCCCCTCATGCAAAATAACAGCAAACGGCACAACCTTGAGACAGGTTAAGTTTAAATAACTGGGAACGATCATTTCACCAGACGGCAGATGCACAGATATAGCCAGCAGAATCGGCAAAGCCAAAACAACATTCAAGATGGAACGCATTCTTACCAACAAATGCCTATCAATTATCAGGAAGAGGGTTGTGGAATGTTATATAGAACCAATACTGTTGTACGGTTGCGAGGCGTGGACAGTCAAGCAAGTCAGAACAAGATTGAGGCAGCCGAGATGTGGTTTCTAAAAAGGATGTTGAGAGAGTTCCATGGACAGCAAACAAAAAAACGACAGTCTTGATGGAGACAGACAAGTAGATCATTCATAGGGAAGATTAGGAAAATGCAGGCAACATCCATAGGCCATTTCATGAGGAAAGGGGAATTGGAACACCTGGTTACACGGGAAAGCTGGAAGGAAGGAGAGCACCGGGTAGACCCAGGGAGAAGATACTGGACGGACTTGCAATGGCCGAAGACAGGAAGGGTGGAAGAGATGCTTGAGGCAACAAGAGATACAGATGGAAGTCCATAATCGCGAACGCCATGCGGCAAGGCCCTGATGATGATCTAAAGATTTACCCTGGCGCAGACCACTCCGTCTGAATTATCGCACAGGGGTTTTCAAAAAACACTGAACACAAATTTATGCATAACTAAGGACACCAAAACATACGCCAACCACCCAATCCCAAGAAAAAGCACGCAAGACCCCACCGAACACCCAAGTGAATGAATCCAGCAAGCCAGAAAACAGGAAGAAATAGAAGCAAAGGAACAAGGCAGAAACGGACAGAAAAAATGTAGAATTGAACTTCCAGAAGAATCTAAGCCAAAATGTCCAAGTACTCTGAACTATCCATTATGGAATGGCATGATAATATCAGTTGGGTTCCATGTTATTGTTTCTATATAAAACTGTCCTTGTTTAATTTTATCTATTTAAAAATGTAATTACGTAAGCGGTAAGACATACAGGTTTACGTTGTGTTCCGTTTTTTTTTTTCTTATTTCCTAGGGTTTTCCTTATTTTACGTTATGTTTTGAATTATTTTGTTTGAGGCTTTTTGAAAGCTTTCATTATTTTTTTAGTTACTTTGTTTCGTTTTCATTTAGTTTCAGTTAGAGTTTGGATTTGGATTTCAATTTGATGTTTCTTCCAACGCGTGATTTCTACACCGGGCATTTTTTTTAAAGTGTGGTTCAGTTTTACTTTTCAATTGGTTTGGGTATTTGTTTTAAGGCATTTGTTGAATGTTCGCATTAGTTTAAGGTTGGTTTTTTATGTTTTCAGATTACGTTTGGTTTTATTGATTACAGGTTTTATTGTTGCTTCAGTTTTGTGTAGTTTTAATTTAAAATTTCGCTTCAATGTTTTCTTATTGTTTAAAATCTTTAGATTTCGTTTTATGTTTATAATGTGCAGATTTCGTTCTATTGTTAAGAATCTTTAGACTGTTTTTTGTTAATGTTTAGATTCGGTTTTAATGTTTAGCTCAGTTTAAGGATAGTTTATACTGGAGTTTAGTTTCAGTTTGGGTTAAGTTCGGTTTAAGTTTTGTTTCGGTTTAAGTTTAGCTTTTGAGTTTCGAGTTTAGCTTCGAGTTTCGAGTTTAGCTTCGAGTTTCGAGTTTAGCTTCGAGTTTCAGGTTAGCTCGAGTTTCAGATTTAGCTTCGAGTTTCAGGTTTAGCTTCGAGTTTTCAAGTTCAGGTTCGAGTTTCAAGTTCAGGTTCGAGTTTCAAGTTCAGGTTCGAGTTTCAAGTTCAAGTTTGAGTTTCAAGTTCGGTTTGAGTTTCAAGTTCGTTTGAGTTTGAGTTTCAAGTTCGGTTTTTGAGTTTCAAGTTCGGTTTGAGTTTCAAGTTCAGTTTGAGTTCTGTTTGTGTTCAAGAGTATTACAAGTTTAGGTTTGGCTTTTAAGTTCATACCTTTAAGTTCATTTTTATCTGTTTTGAATTTAGTTCTGGTTTAAGTTTAGTTTTGGTTTAAGTTTACCTCTGGTTTACGTTTGACTCTAATTCTGGCTTAAGTTCAGATTAGTTCTGGATTAAGCTCTGTTTCATCATCATCATGTCGAGCTTGCTCGGCTATCCATGACACGTTTCTTCCATCCTTCTGTCAGACATTGCAGTAATACAGTAGTTCATCATACCGATAGCCCGTATCATCCATCAGTTGGTCGATAGGTCTTTGGACGTCCTGGTCTGTCTTTGCCACGGCTGGGTCTCCATATAGGACCCCCCCCCCCCCACCAGTTCTTCTTTGCTCCGCCAGCAGTGTCCCGCGAAGCGCAGTCTTTGTTGACGTATTGATTTACTGATTGGCTTATCGTTCAGTTCTGGCTTAAGTTCAGTTTAGTTCTGGCTTAAGTTTTAGTTCTAGTGTCGGACTGTTGATTTATCGATCAGTTTAATGTCTTATAACAGTACAGTTACACAAATACATGTGCCATCAGTACTAAGAGTTTATTCATGGAACCAACTGATCCTGTTGCTGTTGTCGTCTTGATATGAATTTACTGAAATTGTCTTTTTGAGTTCGTGACGAAGCTGGTCAGAATCTGAAACCGATTTTGTCTACTCTCGACAGGTAATTTGGCCAAAAACTGCGCATGTCCTGTTTCGTTTACGCGCCTATATCATTTCTATCGGCCATTTTACCGATGGCAGTCGGATAAACAACTAGTACTGAACATTACACAGAGAGTGACTCAGTCAGGCCACCTGACCTGGATGTCTGTCAACCAGCAAGCCCTTCCAACTTGCACTAGATCCTCCAGAGCCATGTGAAAGACCACAGCAGCGCCAGATGGAGTAGCAGAACACTACATCCACACTAAGACTACTTTTCCCTCTAGATACAGAACGCCAGTTTAATTTCCCCATGCCACAGTTACCGGTACAGCTGTAGGTAAAAAAGTAGACCGCTTTAAGCAACTACAGAAAATGCATCTGGCTCAAGAAGCTTATCGACCCTCCTTTGGCCTGGACAACGGCAGATAACCACTGAAGACACTAAAATTTCACAAAAAAACCCCACCACCACTACCACCACACACGCTCCTATGGCCTTTGGACCAACCCCAAACCAAAGAACAAATACCATTATGAACAAAAAATAGGGATACGCCTATTTCTGTTTATTGTTTAAAGCCCAGCCGGCTGCGTACAGCCATATCAGTGTTATAACCGCTTTAAAAACATACAAAACTTCAACAGGAAAAAAAAGAAAAGAAAATTAAGTACACATATCAATGCATTCGCGCACATAATCTAAGGACATGCCCCCGACGTGGGACCATTTCGTCCAATTTATCATCATCATCATCAGGTGCCTTGCCGCATGGCGTTGGCCACTATGGACCTTCAGCCATCTCTATCTCGTTGCCCCAAACATCTCCCCCACCCTCCTCGTCCCCAGCCACTCTGCCAAGTCCGTCCAGCATTTTCTCCCTGGTCTACCTGGTGCTCTTTCCCTCCAGCTTTCCCGTTGTGACCAGGCGCTCCAAATCCCCCTTCCTCATGAAATGGCCTATTGCCCGTCTTTTCCTAATCTTCCTTATGAGTGATCTACTTGTGTCTGCCTCCATCAAGACTGTCTCGTTTTTCTTTTCTGTCCATGGAACTCCCAACATTCTTAGAAACCGCATCTCGGCTGCCTCAATCTTTTCTGGCTTTGCTTGTTGACTGTCCACGCCTCCAACCGTACAACATTGGTTCTATTTAACATTCAAGAACTCTTCCTGGTGTTAATTGACAGGCATTTGTTGGTAAGAAAGTTCATCCGATTCTGGCTATTTCTGATGTTTCCAATTTATCGCACAGGGGAAATTTATAAAACACCTGAATACATATAAAAGCATACATAAGGACACCAAAACATAAAAACAGACCTAAATTACCTCACCTCCTTAGAGCCAAAAATGCACAAAAACACATATACCTAATTATCAATCCAAAGAAAAAGCAAGACTTTATCGAACAAATACAGGTGAATGGACCATCAAGGCAGAAAATGACAAGTAGAAATGACAAAGCAAAGCAACAAGGCAGAAACAAAAGACAGAAAAGAGGAAATTTCTAGCACAAAATTTCCAGGTGGGGATACGATTTATACTGAAAGAGGCCCTGGCAACCCAACGGGGGAAAAATGCACGTAATACATGTACCCAATTATCAATCCTAAGAAAAAGTACCCAAGATTTTATCAAATACGCACAGGTGAATGGACCATTAAAGCAAAAAAAAATTGACAGAAAGAAACAAGGCAGAAAAAAGTGACAGAAAAGGACGTTTCTAGCACAGAATTTCCAGAAGTTGGGGATACTTTATATACTGATAAAGCCCCCGGCATCCCTACAGGGGTGGGGGGGGGGGGGGGCGACCTCAGACGAGGCAACACCAAATGGAAAAAATACTGCCCACAACGACGTAAGCTGGTGACCGTGCACGTAGAGAACACATTTCAACATACAACAGCTGCTATCCAACAGAAGCAAGATAAAAAAAAAAGCAAAACCAAAGCAGCGTTTGTAACCACAGTTGGTAGAGGGCGCCTGCAGGCCAGATTCCTCAGACGCCATCCTTCGTTTTGAACTTAGGACAGTGATCTGATGAGTAACACAGTAAAATAGCGACTGGCAGGACTGAATAATGAGAGATGCAAGGAGAGGGAGGGGGGTAAAGGGAGGGGAGGGGAGAGAAAAGGAGGGACATAGAAGTGCGACGTCGGGGAAGTAGTGAGATGGAGGGAAAAAGAAAAGGGAGGTAAGTTTAAAATACCGGGCTACTGGCGATTTCACCTGCAAAAATAAAGTCTATTGAACAAAACCACACTGCAGGCACGCACACGCATGCATACAGACATGCATATACACTATGCATGCATTCCATTATGAACACATATACAAATTTCTAGGAATCAATGGACAAAAGTGTACAAATCGGTCAACATGTAAGAATCACTTTGCAATAATGATTAAATTTAATCTCACTTTTACTGGAATGCTTTGTCATTCTGTACAAAAGGTCGTTTTAAATATCTTTTGCAAGTATTAGTCCTGGAAACCAAAATTTGTTTAAAATTCAAATGTCGGAGGAGACAGCATAGTGACAGTGGTACCAATCTCTCAGCGTTACCTTCCCTGACCCCAGAGCGAACGATTTCCCATTTACAGCTGGGTGGTTCTAAAGTAGCCTAATTAAACATGGACTTTTCAACGCGGTGTTAATATTTGAGGTGTGTGTATACTGATCTCTGTACTGGACCGATATGGTTCTAGTGATCGGCCGAGCTACATGCAATATGAACTTAACTGAATTCCGGCGACGTCCAATCTTCCCCTCGCCCTTTTCCATTTCAAACCCTGCCTACGCATAAACTTTTGCACAAGATTAAGACATCTGCCGGATATTTATCTGGCCGATATGGGTAGATGACCTATGGAATTGTCCGAGTATGATTAATCCTTAAAAACCGTTATTTACATATGGCATACGACACTTTAGTGTTTACTCTCCTCCGTGCATACACAAGTACACATACATATGCATATATATGTAGCCAGAAAGAGTGAGGAAGAGGTCGGAGGGAAATTCAGTTCAGTTCATATTGCTTACAGCCCAGCCGACTACGAGAGCCATATCAGGGCGAACAATACGTCAACAACCACCCGTCAAAAGATAAGTCAAAAACCATGCTCACCGTTAACCTTGCAAGTCTAAATTGCAATTGATTAATCCTTATAAACCCCATTCTTTACATATGGCGTACTACACATTACCTCCATGCATACACAAATACACATGCATGCATAGCCATAAAGAGGCTGGGAAAGGTGGAGGGAGGGAACACAAGAGTGGAGACGGACAATAATGGTACATTTACCAAGACTACAGCAAGGCAAGAAGGTTAACTGGTCTTCAAGGGTGGGACCTGGGAAATCAACCTATCTCTCCAATGTTTTATACCAAGGCAGCCGGGCAATGCCCTGCTCTTCATGATTTTCAACTGACGTGGGATCTTCAGCATGCGCAACCAGAAGTTTGATTTTCCAGTCAAACTGAAGAGAAAAGTCGAGGAACAGAACATGACATAGCAGCAATACAAAACTTACCTCCACTGAATGTGACCACAGCTTTAGTGGTACCCTTCTGTAGAAGCAGGACTGGTACGTGATGCCAGCAGACGTCCTCCTGGAAACTGGATTCAGAAAATAGGACCTGATCCCGACTTTGGAATCTCCATTGTCTTCGTGCTGCTTTCATTTCTTTGAGTGGTCATCGTCACGTTTTATTTCTTGGCTGGAAAAAGAATTTGGATTTTTAACCTGCTCTGGACAATACTATATATAAGCTACGCACAAAAAGTTAAGGATCACTTGCACAAAAATTCATAACTTTCAAAATAAGAAAGCCAATGCGTTGAAGTTTGGCAAACATTTAATTCCATGCTTTAGTGATAACGATACACAATTGCCTTCAATTTCGAGCAATCGTTTGGTGTGTACATTTGATCAAAGTGGGTACGTATCGAAATTTGATTTCCCAAAGTCATTGAAATCACAAGACAGGGCATTCTGATGCTCCCAAAGTTCAGTAATGCGTGTAACCGCCATGGCTGTTCTGGCACTCGACGCAGCGAGTCATTGAGTTGACCAGGTTGGTGAAGATCCTCTGTGGAAGCGCCTGCCACTCAGCCTGCAGCATCTGGTAGGTGTTGGGCATCCCTGGGAGGGAGTGTTTGCTCCTCATTTTGCGATCCAGCTCATCCCACCTGGGAGGGGGGCGTTTGCTCCTCACTTTGCGATCCAGCTCATCCCAGAGGTTCTCAATCGGGTTGAGATCGGGACTGCATGCTGGCCACTCCATTCTGTTGACTCCAGACTGCTGCAGGAAGTCGTTGACCACCCTTGCCCTGTGGGGGCGAGCGTTGTCATCCTGGTAGACAGCCGTCGGTCCCATCTGCTGCAGTGTAGGCACAGCCAGCGGTCGAAGGATCTCATCCCGGTATCGGAGGCCAGTCAGGTTACCCTGTACATGATACAAGGGTGTTCTGTGGTGAAGGCTGAAGGCCCCCCAGACCATTACAGAACCTCCACCAAAGGCCACCTTTTCTTGGACAGTGGTGTCAATAAAGCGTTGCCCTGGGCGCCTCCAGACCCTCAGTCGGCCGTCGTTGTGGTTCATGGTGAAGCGTGATTCATCACTGAACAGGACCTGGGACTATTGCTGACGTGTCCACCTCACGTGACGTCTGCAGAAGGCGCGGCGTGCTGCCCTATGGGCTGGAGTTAAGCGTGGCCGTACAGCTGGGCGACGAGAACGGAGGTTAAACCCATGAAGGCGGTTCCGTATGGTCTGCTGGCTTTTGTTGATGTTAGTAGCCACCCTCAGTTGCCTTCGAATGATGCTGGAAGAGGCTGTTCTTGTCTGCAGGGCTTGTCGTTCAATGAGACGATCTTCACGTGGGTTTGTCTTCTTCGGTCGACCAGATCTGCGTCTTTCATGGACCCTCCCAGTGGCTGTGAAGCGTTGAATCAGTCTGACAATGACCGAGATGGACACCTGAAGTCGCCTGGCCACTTCTTGCTTGGGAACACCATCTTGGAACCATGCAACAGCTCGTCCACTCTCAAACTCGCTCAATTTTCGTCGTGGAGGCATTGTCAGATCAGGCCTACTACTGGTGGAATGTCTTCTTATAAAGCCAAGCAAGAGACAGCATCTCACACATAAACAGCAGTGCTTGCACGTGCATAATGGTTTTTCCATCTGGCTTGTGCAATGTGTTCAGGCAGAACGGTCCAAAACAAGGTCCTTTTTCGCAAGTTTCCGCTTTTCCGTTTGCGGCCAAGCTCAGTAGTAGAGAATCCCGTGCAATTTTCGCACTAACACATCATCGCCCACTTACAGCTGAACAAGAATTCATAACAATTTGGCTGGACTGAGAAATAAATAACAGTAGCGAACTGAGTTTATTACGCACCTGTTTTCTCATAGTGATCCTTAACTTTTTGTGCGTAGTGTTTTCATAAAAATTGTTATTGTTCAAAAGCTCAGCCAACTGCGAAGAGCCATATCAGGTGTATAACCGCTTCAAAACATACAAAACAGCGACGGGAAAAACGAAAAGTACACAATGCATTTGCGCACATAATCCAAGAACATGCCCCTGGCATTGAACACTCCGCCCAATTTATCGCACAGGGGAGATTTAAAAAATACACCTATATAAGCATACATGACCATAAAAACAGGCATAAATTACCTAAAATTACTTTCGCATATCACCTCCCTAGAGCCAAAAATGCGCTTAGTAGTTAATACGTGTACCCAATAATCAATTCTAAGAAAAAGTATGCTAGACTTACACACAGGTGAATGGACCATCAAGGCATAAAAATGATAGAAATGACAAAGCAAAGAAGAGGAATTTTCTAGCACAGAAGGAGGGGATACTGAAAGAGCCCCCGGCATCCCCACGGCAGGAAGAAAATAATTCGCTTCTCAAGATGGCGTCTAAGCGCTTAAAATAAATTCCATTTACGCTGACACTGCAGATGTCACGTGACTGGTGAAATCCAGAATGACACAAGCCGTATACCTGCACACAAGCCCTGGAGAGGTCTTGGCGCTCTGTCTTGTTTTCTTTATATCATACCTGTACACAAGCCCTGGAGAGGTCTTGGCGCTCTGTCTTGTTTTCTTTATATCATACCTGTACACAAGCCCTGTACAGGTCTTGGCGCTCTGTCTTGTTTTCTTTATATCATACCTGTACACAAGCCCTGGAGAGGTCTTGGCGCTCTGTCTTGTTTTCTTTATATCATACCTGTACACAAGCCCTGTACAGGTCTTGGCGCTCTGTCTTGTTTTCTTTATATCATACCTGCACACAAGCCCTGGAGAGGTCTTGGCGCTCTGTCTTGTTTTCTTTATATCATACCTGTACACAAGCCCTGGAGAGGTCTTGGCGCTCTGTCTTGTTTTCTTTATATCATACCTGTACACAAGCCCTGGAGAGGTCTTGGCGCTCTGTCTTGTTTTCTTTATATCATACCTGTACACAAGCCCTGGAGAGGTCTTGGCGCTCTGTCTTGTTTTCTTTATATCATACCTGTACACAAGCCCTGGAGAGGTCTTGGCGCTCTGTCTTGTTTTCTTTATATCATACCTGCACACAAGTCCTGTACAGGTCTTGGCGCTCTGTCTTGTTTTCTTTATATCATACCTGTACACAAGCCCTGGACAGGTCTTGGCGCTCTGTCTTGTTTTCTTTATATCATACCTGTACACAAGCCCTGGAGAGGTCTTGGCGCTCTGTCTTGTTTTCTTTATATACTACACGTCATTATTGAAGGGCCAGGAACGTTTTTGAGTCAATTTTTGAAAGGAGAAATAACCTATTTTCTCTTACTCTTTTCTCCAATTCGTTGCCGTAACTGAATGGATAAGAGCTCAGACAACATTGCAGTTTCCTTTTGGCACGTGTTTGGGGATTTGCCGATTTGCAATGGGCGGCCCAAGGAAGACAATTTCCACACGAAATTGTCGAATCTTCAGCAGGGTCTCTCTGACGACGCAGGCAAGGTAGCGACAAAATTCGCTTTGCACGTGCAAGGCAAGCCCTTTTTGAACACTACTCCAGCCAAAGTTGCCCGCAGACGAGGATAAAAAGGACCCGTTCTTGGTTCGTTTTAACCATGCTTGCAAGACGACGGATGACGGATGAGCAGCGGGGGAGAGCCCTCGCTCTGCTTGATGAAGGCCTAGCGCAGCGTGAAGTTGCTAGACGACTTGAAGTGTCGCATTCCACAATCCAGAGACTGCTGGAGCGCTTCAATGAGACTGGAGCAGTCCAGGAAAGGCGTCACACGGGTCGACCCAGAGTAACGACAAGACAGCAAGACCGCTACCTTGCCCTCTCCGTCCTGAGTGAAAGGGCATCCACTGCGGTGACCTTGAGGGGTCAGCTGAGGGACGCAACAGGTGCTAACATCAGCTGCAGCACGGTGAGAAGACGGCTACATGAGGCAAACTTGAGGTCACGGAGACCCGCCGTCCGACCCGTGCTGTCACCGGTCAACAGAGTGCGCCGCATGACCTGGGCCAGGGAGCACGTGACCTGGACAAGGCAACAGTGGGCCCGGGTCTTGTTTTCGGATGAGTCCAGGTTCACCCTGACCTTTAACGATGGCCGGGCTCGGGTGTGGCGACGTCAAGGGGAGAGGTTCGCTGACGCCACTGTCCAAGAGCATAACCGGTACGGCGGCGGGTCGGTGATGGTGTGGGGTGGCATGAGCCGTGGTACCCGGACCCCCCTGCTCCCCATTGACGGCATCCTGAACGGGGTCCGGTACCGGGACGAGGTTCTGGCGGCCGTGGCACTGCCTGCACTTGTGGACCTTGGTCAAGGCGCCATCTTCCAGGACGACAATGCACCTGCGCATCGAGCACGCCTTGTGACCGACTTCCTGGAGCAGCATGAAGTCCGTATGGCCTGGCCAGCGTGCTCACCTGACCTGAACCCAATTGAACACCTCTGGGATGTGCTCGGGAGGCGCATCAGGGACAACCACCCCCCACCGGGCACCCTGGCCAGGCTGGTCGACATCCTGCAGATCGAGTGGGCGGCCATCCCTCAGGACACACTCCGTACCCTTGTGGGGTCGATGCATCGGCGCTGTGAAGCATGCATCCAGGCTCGGGGCGGACACACGCGATATTGAAAACAGATTGGCCAAATCGGACACTTTGTTTTTTGAAAAGGGGGGGATGTTCCTTTAAATGCATGTGCTGTTCACTAATGGGTCATTGTGCTAATTTCTTTTTCCAAAACAGGTGTGGAAATGATGAAATAAAACATAGAATCAATTCTAAACATTGTCAATTATTTCAACTTAAAATTAGAGAGGAAGGAAGAAGTGGCCCTTAAATTATGATTAGGAGTATATCATACCTGCACACAAGCCCTGGAGAGGTCTTGGCGCTCTGTCTTGTTTTCTTTATATCATACCTGTACACAAGCCCTGGAGAGGTCTTGGCGCTCTGTCTTGTTTTCTTTATATCATACCTGCACACAAGCCCTGGAGAGGTCTTGGCGCTCTGTCTTGTTTTCTTTATATCATACCTGTACACAAGCCCTGGAGAGGTCTTGGCGCTCTGTCTTGTTTTCTTTATATCATACCTGTACACAAGCCCTGGAGAGGTCTTGGCGCTCTGTCTTGTTTTCTTTATATCATACCTGTACACAAGCCCTGGAGAGGTCTTGGCGCTCTGTCTTGTTTTCTTTATATCATACCTGTACACAAGCCCTGGAGAGGTCTTGGCGCTCTGTCTTGTTTTCTTTATATCATACCTGCACACAAGTCCTGTACAGGTCTTGGCGCTCTGTCTTGTTTTCTTTATATCATACCTGTACACAAACCCTGGACAGGTCTTGGCGCTCTGTCTTGTTTTCTTTATATCATACCTGCACACAAGCCCTGGAGAGGTCTTGGCGCTCTGTCTTGTTTTCTTTATATCATACCTGTACACAAGCCCTGGAGAGGTCTTGGCGCTCTGTCTTGTTTTCTTTATATCATACCTGTACACAAGCCCTGGAGAGGTCTTGGCGCTCTGTCTTGTTTTCTTTATATCATACCTGCACACAAGTCCTGTACAGGTCTTGGCGCTCTGTCTTGTTTTCTTTATATCATACCTGTACACAAACCCTGGACAGGTCTTGTTTTCTTTATATCATACCTGCACACAAGCCCTGGAGAGGTCTTGGCGCTCTGTCTTGTTTTCTTTATATCATACCTGTACACAAACCCTGGACAGGTCTTGGCACTCTGTCTTGTTTTCTTTATATCATACCTGTACACAAGCCCTGGAGAGGTCTTGGCGCTCTGTCTTGTTTTCTTTATATCATACCTGTACACAAGCCCTGGAGAGGTCTTGGCGCTCCGTCTTGTTTTCTTTATATCATACCTGCACACAAACCCTGGAGAGGTCTTGGCGCTCTGTCTTGTTTTCTTTATATCATACCTGTACACAAGCCCTGGAGAGGTCTTGGCGCTCTGTCTTGTTTTCTTTATATCAGTCACTGAAACAATTTGCATTGTTGTGAAATGCATTTCATCATCTGCCATGTCATTAAAATAAAGTACTTCTGCATTGCACTATCACCCTCTACGTCATAGAGACCCATGTACGGGTGACCCAAACATGCCATTGCTCGGTTTCTATTAATCTCCACCTTAATTTTCTTAATACTACCCTTTCCACACCACAGAGGGAGGGGGGGGGGATATTTGAATAACTACATTTTAAAAGGGCATGACTCGAAATGGTAAGAACACAACCTTTAATACTGATCGATTTGATTCCGTTTACGTCAGCACCCATACCGGGTGATATGTTCGACAGGAATAACCGTTCCAGGGAAGTGGGGGAATGAGGATCTTATCTATCTTACACCGACATCAGCACATTGTGTTAAAATGGGCAGTAACTGAGTAAGGCCAGTCTTCACGTAGCGCACCTCATGGTTCGTATCCACAACCGTTTGGGTTGTTATTCCACACACGAAATGAAAATAGAATTTTATAAAGCGAAATACAAGTGCTTAGAAAGAGGAACTGTCAATACTACTATACACACCAAATTAGCGTGTCAGTTTTTATTTAAAACATGGCACCAGAACAACCAAAGCAAGCACTGTGTCTACGGAATTCTGAATGCAGTGTTTGTATGAAAGAAATATAGGCCTACAGCAGACAGGAAGCATGGATTTTAGGTGAACATTCTTTTGAAACTAAGCCAGTGTTACGAGTTGATCAAGGCGCTTGGTCTTTATGGAAATCTCTTCAATAAATACATTATACATCCTTATGTTCAGACAAAGTTTGATCATAAATTTGTTGGATTTTGAACCACGTCCGGTTTTTCTCCGTTTCCGCGGTATTTTTCTCCCCCTCCCTCTTTAACCGTTGTCATGCCGCTTTTTCAGCATTTCCACAGAGGAACGGTTTGGCGCACAATAAGCCCCGCCCAATTGTTGGAAAAGTTCTCATGCGAAAGTCAAAAGTTTCGATACCTCGTGCGGGGGAAAAAGCAAAATGTTTAGTAGCAAAGACCTTTCTAAATTCAATGCTCATCCAACTGAGATATCAAAGGCCGTTTCTGAAAACGTAGTGATGTACTGAGAGATTATTCGAAGTGTAATCATGCTCGACAAGAAAAAATGAAATAGTCAATCGAAAAGACCTGTCACGCATTTCAACGAACAAGACTATATTAAAAAAAATCATAAATGGCTTTATCAGCGTGTCATCACTTAAACCGCGCACTCTTAAATCCTGCGATTCTGTAGCTCACCTGGTTATTACAATAATAATAATATAATAATTACAATATTTATATAGCGCAAAATCTTGATAAAATCAAATCTAAGCGCTGAAACACACACGCACGTACACACACGCATAGCTATAAATGGGGAGAAAGAATAAAAAGCAATAAAAGCAAGAATAAAAGCAATGGAAAATTATAGAGCATATCATATACAATTATATATTATAACAATGTGATTCCCCTCCGAGCGGAGACAGGCTGCAGAGGGGGGTTCAGTGAGGTTAGGATTTTATGCAGAGGAGAAAAGGTGAGTTATTACAGCTTAACAAACCACCAGTCTAACCAGTTATAAACGGGTACCTACCCATGTGGGGATGCCGGCGGCGCTTTCAGTAGATATAGTATCCCCACATTCTGGTCATTCTGTGCTACACATTTCCTCTTTAATGTCGTTTCTTTCTCCTTTGCTTTGTCTTATTTTCTGCCTTGGTCCATTCACCTGTGTGTGTTCGATAAAGTCATGTACTTTTAAGATTGATAATTGGGTACACGTATCAAGTGTGCATTTTGGGCTTTAGGAAAAGGATATGCGGAAGCAATTTTAGGTAATTAAGGCCCATTGTTATGTTTTAGTGTCCTTAGTTATCTTTAAATTTGTATTTAAGTATTTTTTAAATCCCCTGTGCGATAGATTGGACAGACCTCAGGGGCATCTTAGATTATGTGCGCGAATGCATTAATGTGTTAATAAATTCTCTTTTCCTGTTGAATATCATGCGTTGTTTGAAAAAGTGATAGCCCCGATATGACTACGCAGTCGGCTGGGCTTTAAACAAAAAAAACGGGTGCCTGATCGCCAGGGTGATAGTTACGATCCGTCTGGAAAAAAATGACCTGATAATAGCAAGGTCTCTACTAGACTACTATCTCTACTCCAACGACCCCGAAAAGTGGGACAAATTGAGCAGTTTTACTTAAGATTAGTAATTTCGGCAAAGGTACAGTGCAGTTATCTGGAATTTTGCGGATATACATGACCTAATTGCTTCCAGTCTTAATCCTAGCAATAACCCCAATAACCGTCTCGCAATCACGTCTGTGCGCGCGCGTGTATCATTGTATGCGAGTACGTATGTGTGTGAAGACGTGTGCTTATTATTCTTGTAGTTTAAAGCCTTGCCGATTGTGAAATTCTATGCAAGGGCTACAACAATCAACCTCTTTTAAAGAGGAACTTCGGGGCACAATGGATTTGCGCACATTCTTAACGATGTTCCCCTGGCACTGACCATTCCGTCCTATTTATCACAGGTGATTTTAAAAGAAACCTGAATATAAATCATTAAATGTATAAATTACGCTGACCCATTACCCATACAAAACCTGGCTACAAAAACTAAAACTGTCTCTGCACATTTCCTTGGAGCCAAAACTGCAGTCCAATATTATATAAATGTGCCCAATTACCAGTCTTAGGAGAAAGTATGGAAGCTTAACGGAAAACGAGGTGAATGGACCAGTGAGGCAGAAAATGATAGGAACAGCCTCTTCCCAAGACTAAGAGGCAAACATGAACATTACTACCTTGTTCTGACCTTGAGTATCTTTCTCATGATATGGTCGTTCCATTGTTAACTCCCATCTCAAGAATTGACCGGTAAGTTTGGTTAAAAAAAGCCAGGATAAGGATGAGAGGCAGGGGTAGGACTACCGTTCTGAGAGTCATCGTTACAATGATTGTGCGTAGTCTTTGAAGAAGGTAGCAATAACAGCCCGATTTCCGATGTGCAGAAAAATGGGGTGGTTAAGTTTCTATATGCCAAATTTTTTACCTGTCATCATCATACTAGCAAACAGAACGAGTGACGACATTTAAATCGTAGGCTGTCTTGTCTACTAAATAAACATTATCATTCATTCTTTCTTCAGAACACAACTAGCCTAACGAGTGAAACCATTTATCATCAGCATAGAACTCACCAGGTGTCGGTGTAAGATTCGCTAGTCCACCTCGCCTGTCCTCTCCAAACGAAAAATGCAATTTGACAGTATCTCACTTAACAATTTTACCGAAACATGTAGATCACGTGTAACCGACGTTTCTATTGGCCAACGAGGTGAACACTTTTTGTGGTGCATCCAATGACATTCGTCGTCTGCAGGAGATGTTGTTCAGTTGTAAAAACACAGTTTTCAAGTGACCGGCGAAAAAGACTCTTTGCACGCACAAACCGTGAAAGAAATGCTATCGTTTGCGTCTTCCCATCGCTTTGAATTAACCCTTTGATTCCCACAATCTGTCCACCAGCGTCCTGCATTGTCAACCATGCTAGCAAAGCAAAAACTTAACCCTCTGACTCATTCATCCAATCCACCAGCTTCAGAATGCTGGTGGATAGGGTAAGGGATTCAAAGAGTTGTCTTTCCAGTTGGTGGGTAGGGTACGGGAGTCAAAGGGTTAAATCTGTCGTTTGCTGTTTGATAATAGTGAACCCTGTGGCTCAGTGATCAAAAACACCTTCATAGGACGCAAAAAAATAGGGGGTCCATTCTCGCATTGGACAGATACCTCCTCCCCCTCCCCCACACCTAGCCCTCCATCAGATGTTTAAAATTGTTTATCTAGGTACCAACTTGTCTGCTGAAATGAGAGGAGAAGAGTGGCACAATGGTTCAGACGTTCACCTGCCAATAACTAAACTCCAGGTTCCTCAGCTTGACTGGAACATCGAACTGAACGTCTAGTCCTTCAGAAAGGGACGAAAAACGAGTCAGACCCGTGTGTCTTTTGGCTGTGCACGCTAAAGATCCCACGACAGTTGAAAATCGTGAAGAGCAGGGCATTGCCCGGCTGCCTTGGTATAAAACATTAGAGAGATAGGTTTATTTCACAGGTCCCACCCCTTACAAACGAATTAGACTTCTTGCCTTTCTTAAGTCTTGGTTGAAAAAAGATAAATAAAAAAGATACTGTGAATATGAATGTGACATCATCATCATCATCATCATCATCATCATCATCATGGCCCTCCGTACGAATCTATCCTTGTCGCTGCAAGTACATCTCCCACTTTCTCTTTCACCCACCATCTTGCAAATCCTGTCCAATATTTTCTCCCTGGGTCTACCTGGTTTTCTCTTTTCCTCCAGATTTCCTGTTGTGACCAGGTGCTCTAATTCCCCTTTCCTGCAAAATACTAATATGATGATGTATCACATTGTGTGAAATGTCCTCCAAATGTTGATTGTCTTTTCCTAATCTTCGATATTACTGGTCTTCTTGTGTCTGCCTCCTTCAAGACTGTCTCATTTGTTTTTGTGCTGTCCATGGAACTCTCAACATTCTTCTTTAAAACCACATTTCAGTTGCTGCAATTTTGTTCTGACTTTGGGTGTTGACTGTCCACGCCTCACAACCGTATAACAGCATCGGTTCTATACAACACTCAAGAACTCTCTTCCTGGTGTTAATTGATAGGCCTTTGTTGTTAAGAACGCTTTTCATCTTCCTGAATGCTGTTTTGGCTTGTCTGATTCTGCTTACTATTTTTGATGTGCATCTGCCGTCTGGTGAGATGACCGTTCTCACATATATGTCTCATGGTTGTGCCATTTGTTGTTATTTTGCATGGGGATATTTCTTGCTTTTTTTTTTTTACTGATTACCATGACTTCAGTTTTCTTGCTATTCATGTTTCTTGCTATATAGATTCTATTTCTATTGTATTCACGATGTAATGTAGATCTGTTTTGTTTTCTGCAACTAGCACGGTGTCATCTGCTTAACGAGTGTTATCGTTTTACACACACACACACACACACACACACACACACACACACACACACACACACACACACACACACACACACACACACACACACACACACACACACACACACACACACACACATACACGTCTCGATATCAAGAATCTGATCCTCTTTTCAATGACTAAAGATTACATTACTTTGCTTGTTTGCTTGTTTGTTTTGCTTGCTATTGCTTTCGTTTTATTTTTTGTTTTTAAGAATCATCACACGCTATCAGGTTTTTTAAGAATCATCACACGCTATCAGGTTTTTTAACAATCATCACACACTATCAGGTTTTTAACAATCATCACACGCTATCAGGTTTTTTAAGAATCATCACACGCTATCAGGTTTTTTAAGAATCATCACACACTATCAGGTTTTTTAAGAATCATCACACGCTATCAGGTTTTTTAACAATCATCACACACTATCAGGTTTTTTAACAATCATCACACGCTATCAGGTTTTTTAACAATCATCACACACTATCAGGTTTTTTAACAATCATCACACACTATCAGGTTTTTTAACAATCATCACACGCTATCAGGTTTTTTAACAATCATCACACACTATCAGGTTTTTTAACAATCATCACACGCTATCAGGTTTTTTAACAATCATCACACACTATCAGGTTTTTTAACAATCATCACACGCTATCAGGTTTTTTAAGAATCATCACACGCTATCAGGTTTTTTAAGAATCATCACACACTATCAGGTTTTTTAAGAATCATCACACGCTATCAGGTTTTTTAACAATCATCACACACTATCAGTTTTTTTAAGAATCATCACACGCTATCAGGTTTTTTAACAATCATCACACACTATCAGGTTTTTTAACAATCATCACACGCTATCAGGTTTTTTAAGAATCATCACACACTATCAGGTTTTTTAACAATCATCACACGCTATCAGGTTTTTTAACAATCATCACACGCTATCAGGTTTTTTAAGAGTCATCACACGCTATCAGGTTTTTTAACATTCATCACACGCTATCAGGTTTTTTAACAATCATCACACGCTATCAGGTTTTTTAACAATCATCACACGCTATCAGGTTTTTTAACAATCATCACACGCTATCAGGTTTTTTAACAATCATCACACACTATCAGGTTTTTAAGAATCATCACACGCTATCAGGTTTTTTAACAATCATCACACACTATCAGGTTTTTAAGAATCATCACACGCTATCAGGTTTTTTAACAATCATCACACGCTATCAGGTTTTTTAACAATCATCACACGCTATCAGGTTTTTTAACAATCATCACACGCTATCAGGTTTTTTAACAATCATCACACGCTATCAGGTTTTTAACAATCATCACACGCTATCAGGTTTTTTAACAATCATCACACACTATCAGGTTTTTAAGAATCATCACACGCTATCAGGTTTTTTAACAATCATCACACGCTATCAGGTTTTTTAACAATCATCACACGCTATCAGGTTTTTTAACAATCATCACACACTATCAGGTTTTTAAGAATCATCACACGCTATCAGGTTTTTTAACAATCATCACACACTATCAGGTTTTTAAGAATCATGGCACATGGACAGTTTCATTTGTATTCGTCTTTTTTGTTTGTCTCATTATATATATATGCTGAGGGTCAAATGGACGGATAGGCGCTCAAATGAAAGCATACTGAATGAGTTGGGTACTACACGCAAGCTTCTAGTACTCATACAACGGAGGAAACTGAAATATGTTGGACACGCAATCCGTAATGAGAGAACAGACTTGATGTCCACTGTCCTCCAAGGTAAAGTGGAAGGAAAGAGAAACAGAGGACGGCCACCTGCATCACTTGCTAGAAACATCACAAACATCAGTGGCAAGAAACTCCAGGAGGTGGTCAGACTTAGCCAAGATCGAGAGTGCTGGAGGCAACTTGTGAGGACATCATGTGCAGCGGCCAACACTGTTCCCGGTGACGCCGACAGGTGAGACAGGTGAGACATTATATATACCACTATCTCATTCTATATGGCACAACCTTGACACAGGTTGATAAATTCAAATACCTGGGAACGATCATTTCATCAGACGGCAGATGCACTTCAGAAATAGCCGGCAGAATCGGCCAAGCCAAAACAGTATTCGGGAAGATGACAGGCATTCTTACCAACAAATGCCTATCAATTAACATCAGGAAGAGAGTTCTTGAATGTTATATAGAACCAATACTATTGTACGGATGTGAGGCGTGGACAGTCAACAAAGAAAGCCAGAACAAGATTGAGGCAGCCGAGATGTGATTTCTCAGAAGAATGTTGAGTGTTCCATGATTTTTACTCGTCAAGGACTGTTGGTCTGGATTTTCAAGTTTTTTTGTTGTTTTTTCTTTCCCTAAAACTTGTTCTGAGTGGTTTCTAAGAAGAATGTTGAGAGTTCCATGGACAGCAAAGAAAACAAACGAGACAGTCTTGATGGAGGCAGACACAAGTAGATCACTCATAAGGAAGATTAGGAAAAGACGGGCAACATTTATAGGCCATTTTATGAGGAAGGGGGATTTGGAGCACCTGGTCACAACGGGAAAGCTGGAGGGAAAGAGAGCACCAGGTAGACCCAGGGAGAGAATGCTGGACGGACTTGCAGAGTGGCTGGGGATGAGGGGAGTGGGAGAGATACTAGGGGCAACAAATAATACAAGCTTTTTTTTTTTTTTCTTGCTTTTTTTTACAAATTCTGCCATTTCCTTCCCGAGCAGCAGTCTTTCCTTTCATAATCAACGTCACAATCTTACTTTTCCCAATTCACATTCTGCCCTCCGCCACCAACACGTAAAGGTATCATACTAAACAACCACACACACACACACACACACACACACACACACACACACACACACACACACCCCTGCATGAAAAACTGGATCCGCTTTTCAATAAATACGAAGCGCACCGTGTTGTCCTTGTATCCCCAATACAATTACTTGGATTGTGAGTGCACACACTGTTCAGGCAGAAGAACCCTTCCTGAATTCTATCAGAAAACAGAGACGGAGGGTTGGTTTGTGAAAGTCACTGCTAAGAAATCTGATCCCCTCTTCACTAAATACGGAGGACACTATGCTGTCCTTATATCTATAGTAAGGGGAGAAGAGATGACAGTTATGCTAGCTGGTGGCGGGGCAGGCTTCCCAATAGATGATGAAGGCTTGGAGTAAGACAAGGGGAGAGGGGGATCTTTCATTCTCTCTGGGATGAGCTGGACCTAACTGGTATGCATTATGTGCCAGTGATCGGGGGGTTGTCATCTCCCAACTTTGCCATTGGGTTTGTTTGTGCCCCCCCCCCCCCCCCCCGTTCTTTAGCAAATAATAATAATAATTACAATATTTATATAGCGCAAAATCTTGATAAAATCAAATCTAAGCGCTGAAACAGACACACACGCACGCACGCACGCACGCACGTACGCACGCACACACACGCACGCACACACACACACACACACACACACACACGCATGGCTATAAATGGGGAGAAAGAATAAAAGCAATAAAAGCAAGAATAAAAGCAATGGAAAATTATAGAGAGCATATCATATACAATTATATGTTATAACAATGTGATTCCCCTCCGAGCGGAGACAGGCTGCAGAGGGGGGTTGAGTGAGGTTAGGATTTCATGCAGAGGAGAAAAGGTGAGTTTTGAGAGCGGATTTGAAGGAGACAAAAGTAGGTTGCTGACGGACTGAGAGAGGAAGTTTGTTCCAGGAGAGCGGACCAGAAACAGAGAAGGCTCGTGGACCATAGGTATTGAGCTTAGTGCGTGGAAAGCGAAAAGTCAGAGGATCGGAGGCAGAGCGGAGGGTACGTGAGGGAACATAGATCTCAAGTAGGCTTGACAGGTAATCGGGGGCTGCGTTATTGAGGCTTTTGTAGCACATGGTGTCTAGTTTGTACTGTATGCGCTTTGATACAGGGAGCCAGTGAAGTTGTGCCAGGAGAGGAGATATGCAAAATGGCCACTGTGTAGCGTGGAGAACTTGGAGGTGATTGTTTGCCCGGGTGGTGAGGCATTGTTGCGAAGAAGAAGAACAAGTAGAAGGAGGATAAAAAAAAGTGGATGAGAAGAAGAAAATTTATGAGAAGAAAAAGAAGAATGTGGATGAGAAGAAAAAGAAGAATGTGGATGAGAAGAAAAAGAAGAATGTGGATGAGAAGAAAAAGAAGAATGTGGATGAGAAGAAAAAGAAGAATGTGGATGAGAAGAAAAAAAAGGTGGATGAGAAGAAAAAGAAGGCGGTTGAGAAGAAAAAGAAGGTGGTTGAGAAGAAAAAGAAGGTGGATGAGAAGAAAAAGAAGGTGGATGAAAAAATAAGAAGGTGGACAAGAAGAAAAAGAAGGTGGATGAGAAAAAGAAGGTGGATGAGAATCAAAAGAAGGTGAATAAGAAAAAGAAGGTGGATGAGAATCAAAAGAAGGTGAATAAGAAAAAGAAGGTGGATGAGAAAAAGAAGGTTGAAGAGAAAAAGAAGATGGATGAGAAAAAGAAGATGGATGAGAAAAAGAAGGTGGATGAGAAGAAAGTGGATGAGAAAAAGAAGGTGGGTGAGAAGAAAAAGAAGGTGGGTGAGAAGAAAAAGAAGGTGGATGAGAAAAAGGTGGATGAGAAAAAGAAGGTGGGTGAGAAGAAAAAGAAGGTGGATGAGAAAAAGGTGGATGAGAAGAAAAAGAAGGTGGATGAGAAAAAGGTGGATGAGAAGAAAAAGAAGGTGGATGAGAAGAAAAAGAAGGTGGATGAGAAAAAGAAGGTTGGTGAGAAAAAGAAGGTGGATGAGAAGAAAAAGAAGGTTGATGAGAAATAGAAGGTGGATGAGAAGAAAAAGAAGATGGACATGAAGAAGAAAGTGGATAAGAAGGAGGTGGAAGGGAAGAAGAAGATGGATAAGAAGGCCGATGAGGAAAAGGAGAAGAAAGAAGGAGAAGAAGAAAAGTAAGATGTTGAAGGAGAAGAAGGAGAACAAAACGGAAGACGAAAGATGAGAAGGATGCAGATGAGAAAGAAAAAAAGGAAACAATAGTCTTCTAATCTAAGAAGTTGTCTAAAAGCATTTATGTGAATAAATGTTAAAAAATGATAATATAACGAAGGACGAAGAAGAAGGTAATAATTAATAATAATAATTATAATAATAATTACAATATTTATATAGCGCAAAATCTTGATAAAATCAAATCTAAGCGCTGAAGCAGACACACACGCAAGCACGCACGCACGCACGCACGCACACACACGCACGCACGCACACACACACACACACACACACATACACACACACACACACACGCATGGCTATAAATGGAGAGAAAGAATAAAAGCAATAAAAGCAAGAATAAAAGCAATGGAAAATTATAGAGAGCATAGCATATACAATTATATATTATAACCATGTGATTCCCCTCCCAGCGGAGACAGGCTGCAGAGGGGGGGGGGGGGGGTTGAGTGAAGTTAGGATTTTATGCGGAGGAGAAAAGGTGAGTTTTGAGAGCGGACTTGAAGGAGACAAAAGTAGGTTGCTGACGGACTGAGAGAGGAAGTTTGTTCCAGGAGAGTGGACCAGAAACAGAGAAGGCTCGTGGACCATAGGTATTGAGCTTAGTGCGTGGAAAGCGAAAAGTCAGAGGATCGGAGGCAGAGCGGAGGGTACGTGAGGGAAGATAGATCTCAAGTAGGCTTGACAGGTAATCGGGGGCTGCGTTATTGAGGCTTTTGTAGCACATGGTGTCTAGTTTGTACTGTATGCGCTTTGATACAGGGAGCCAGTGAAGTTGTGCCAGGAGAGGAGATATGTGGTCAGCTTTTTTCTTTTTGAGTACAAGGCGTACAGCATTGTTTTGAATGCGCTGTAGGATGTGAATGGTGGAGGCAGGAAGACCAGACAGGAGTGAATTGCAATAGTCAATGCGAGACATTATGAAGGAGAGAATGAGTTTTGCAGTTGTTTCGACAGGGAGATACTTCCTGATCAGCCTTATACGATGGAGATGATAGTAGCAGGATCTGGCAGTTTGAGAAACAAAGTTGTTCATGGAGAGGGTAGAGTCAATGCAGACACCAAGGTTTTTAGCTGAATCAGAAATTGGGACTGATGTGTTACATAATGGGAGAGAAAGAGGAGGCAGCTGAGAAAGTTTCTGACGGGTGCCAATGAGGATAGCTTCTGTTTTGTCGTCATTAAGCTGAAGTCTATTGTGTGTCATCCAGTTCTTAATGTCCGAGTAACACTCAGTGGTGCGAGTCAACAGGCGCTGTATATTATCAGGTGAGTCACTGTCTTGAAGTTGGGTGTCATCAGCATAGAAATGGTGTTTTATAGAGTGGGAGTTGATGATGGTGGACAGGGGGGGTGAGAGATGGAGGAAGGAAAAAAGTGGACGATGACAACGGCGACGACGACAACCGTGATGATGATGATGATGATGATGATGATAATGACGACGACGGTGATGACGACGATGATAGCAACAACGATAATGAGGAGGAGGAGGACATGTAGAGGGAGGAAAAGGTGTGGGAGAGGAGAATAAGAAAAAGAAAGCAGGAAAAAAGTGAAGAAGAAGAAGAAGAATGCGAAGAATGCGAAGAAGAATGCGAAGAAGAATGCGAAGAATGCGAAGAATGCGAAGAAGAAGAATGCGAAGAAGAATGCGAAGAATGCGAAGAATGCGAAGAAGAATGCGAAGAATGCGAAGAATGCGAAGAAGAAGAATGCGAAGAATGCGAAGAAGAATGCGAAGAAGAAGAATGCGAAGAATGCGAAGAAGAAGAATGCGAAGAATGCGAAGAAGAATGCGAAGAAGAATGAGAAGAAGAATGCGAAGAATGCGAAGAAGAATGCGAAGAAGAAGAAGAATGCGAAGAAGAAGAAGAATGCGAAGAAGTATGCGAAGAAGAATGCGAAGAAGAATGCGGAGAAGAATGCGAAGAAGAAGAAGAATGCGAAGAAGAATGCGAAGAAGAAGAATGCGAAGAAGAATGCGAAGAAGAAGAATGCGAAGAAGAATGCGAAGAAGAAGAATGCGAAGAAGAATGCGAAGAAGAAGAATGCGAAGAAGAATGCGAAGAATGCGAAGAAGAATGCGAAGAATGCGAAGAAGAAGAATGCAAAGAAGAAGAAGAATGCAAAGAAGAAGAAGAAGAATGCGAAGAAGAATGCGAAGAATGCGAAGAAGAAGAAGAAGGAGGAGACGAAGAAGAATGCGAAGAAGAATGCGAAGAATGCGAAGAAGAATGCAAAGAAGAATGCAAAGAAGAAGAAGAATGCGAAGAAGAAGAATGCGAAGAAGAAGAAGAAGAATGCAAAGAAGAATGCGAAGAAGAATGCGAAGAAGAATGCGAAGAACGCGAAGAAGAATGCGAAGAAGAATGCGAAGAAGTATGCAAAGAAGAAGAAGAATGCGAAGAAAAATGCGAAGAAGAAGAAGAATGCGAAGAAGAATGCGAAGAAGAAGAATAATGCGAAGAAGAATGCGAAGAAGAAGAATGCGAAGAAGAATGCGAAGAAGAAGAATGCGAAGAAGAATGCGAAGAATGCGAAGAAGAAGAATGCAAAGAAGAAGAAGAATGCAAAGAAGAAGAAGAAGAATGCGAAAAAGAAGAAGAAGAAGAAGGAGGAGACGAAGAAGAATGCGAAGAATGCGAAGAAGAATGCGAAGAAGAAGAAAAGAAGAATGCAAAGAAGAAGAAGAATGCGAAGAAGAAGAATGCGAAGAAGAAGAATGCGAAGAAGAATGCGAAGAAGAAGAATGCAAAGAAGAATGCGAAGAAGAAGAATGCGAAGAAGAATGCGAAGAAGAAGAATGCGAAGAAGAATGCGAAGAAGAATGCGAAGAAGAAGAATGCGAAGAAGAATGCGAAGAAGAAGAATGCGAAGAAGAAGAATGCAAAGAAGAAGAAGAATGCAAAGAAGAAGAAGAAGAATGCGAAGAAGAAAAGAAGAATGCGAAGAAGAAGAAGAAGAAGAAGAAGAAGAAGAAGAAGAAGAAGGAGACGAAGAAGAATGCGAAGAATACGAAGAAGAATGCGAAGAAGAATGCAAAGAAGAATGCGAAGAAGAAGAAGAAGAATGCAAAGAAGAAGAAGAATGCGAAGAAGAAGAATGCGAAGAAGAAGAAGAAGAATGCAAAGAAGAATGCGAAGAAGAATGCGAAGGAAGAGAATGCGAAGAAGAAGAAATGCGAAGAAGAATGCAAAAGAAGAATGCGAAGAAAAGAAGAAGAAGAAGAAGAAGAAGAAAAAAGAAGAAGAAAAGGAGAAGAAGAAGAAGAAGAAGAAGACAAATAATGACAAAAGAAGAGAGAAGAAAAAGAAAAAAGAAGAAAAAGAAGAAGAAGGAGGAGGAGGAGGAGGTGAAGAAGACCACCACCACCCACCACCGCCACCACCATTTTAAAACAAGGCAGAGGACGGTGGGAGCAGCAATTCTTTGTCCGGCGCACCAAGTCCCAGTAGCGGTATTTTTATGGGATGGGGGGTAAACAAATTAGCACCGAGTCTACCTGGCGCTTGGCAGGTGACACAGGGGCTCAGTGACGCGGAACACGCTAATCACTGTTTATTGCGGTCTCTTACCTGTGCGAGGTTGTTTGGTGCAAACACCTACACATATATATATACCTTTCTACAGGTGACTGACTGGCTTGCTGAATAGATCTGTCGTTTTGCAAATGTTGATTGCGGAGTTTTCTTTTTTCAATGACATCTGAGATGGTGATAAAGAGAGCGAAGTTACAGTCTGTTGAAGTTCTCGTCTATATTTGCTTGTTTGTCTGTCTGTCTGTCTTTACATATTTCTTTCGCTGTTTCTCTGTCTTTATGTCTGTCTGTCTCCGTTTTTATCTCTGGCTCTGTCTCTGTTTGTTGTCTCATGTGTCTCTGTCTCCCACTTTGTGAAAGTAATGTACGCTTTAAAAAAGTCATGCTTATGTTATGACATTTTTTTAATGAAAAACAATAGAATTTTTTTTCTCTTGCTTTCTCTCTCTGTGTCTGTCTGTCTGTCTGTCTCTATCTCTGTTTCTCTCTCTGTCTGTCTGTCTATCTGTCTGTTTCTGTCTCTCTCTGTGTGTCTCTGCCTCTCTCTGTGTCTGTCTCTCTCTCTCGGTGTCCTTCTCTCTCTCTGTGTGTCTCTGCCTCTCTCTTGTGTCTCTCTCTCTCGTGTCCTTCTCTCTCTC
>JAPXFY010000023.1:1645097-1652597 GCA_030674185.1 Monoplex corrugatus
GTATTTGTGTGTGTGTATTTGTGTGTGTGCGTGTGTGTGTGTATTTGTGTGTGTATGTGTGTGTGTATTTGTGTGTATTTGTGTGTGTGAATGGGATATCTTTATGAGTACTCTCTCTCTCTCACTCTCTGTCTCTCTCTTTCACTTGTCCATCTTTAATGCTCAATGGAATACCTGAAGGCATCTGTTTTCTCAATAGATAACACATTCATCTTTATGACATGTTTTTAAAGCTTGATGTTCACTTTCAAACCTCCAGTGTATGAAGGATTGCTATAATATATTTTCTGTATATTGTATTTGTCAGATGTCCAAAATGTTCCTCTTATGTGTATGAATTGATATTATTTTTCGTTACTACATTGCATGTTGATGTCTGTTCGTTGTAAAAGAAAACAAAAACAAAAACACAAAAGTTAAAAAAAATATTTCCATAAAATAACATGCACCCTGGGTTACCTTCATGTTAAATCGTCCGTTTGTGTGGATAGAGACTCAAGGCAGGCATTTGTCATTTAATGCCTACATTTGTCATTTAATTCCTACATTTGTCATTTAATGCCTACATTTGTCATTTAATGCCAACATTTGTCATTTATGCCTACATTTGTCGTTTAATCCTACATTTGTCATTTAATGCCAACATTTGTCATTTAATTCCTACATTTGTCATTTAATGCCTACATTTGTCATTTAATGCCAACATTTGTCATTTAATGCCTACATTTGTCATTTAATGCCTACATTTGTCATTTAATGCCAACATTTGTCATTTAATGCCTACATTTGTCATTTAATGCCTACATTTGTCATTTAATGCCTACATTTGTCATTTAATGCCAACATTTGTCATTTAATGCCTACATTTGTCATTTAATGCCTACATTTGTCATTTAATGCCAACATTTGTCATTTAATGCCTACATTTGTCAGTCTTAATGCCTACATTTGTCATTTAATGCCTACATTTGTCATTTAATGCCAACATTTGTCATTTAATGCCTACATTTGTCATTTAATGCCTACATTTGTCATTTAATGCCTACATTTGTCATTTAATGCCAACATTTGTCATTTAATGCCAACATTTGTCATTTAATCACATTTGTCATTTAATGCCAACATTTGTCATTTAATGCCTACATTTGTCGTTAATGCCTACATTTGTCATTTAATGCCTAATTTGTCATTTAATTCCTACATTTGTCATTTAATGCCTATATTTGTCATTTAATGCAACATTTGTCATTTAATGTCTACATTTGTCATTTAATGCCAACATTTGTCATTAATGCCTTAATTGTCTTATTTAATGCCATACATTTGTCATTTAATGCCAACATTTGTCATTTAATGCCTACATTTATTGTCATTTAATGCCTACATTTGTCATTTAATGCCTACTATGTCATTTAATGCTCATATGTCATTTAATGCCTACATTTGTCATTTAATGCCAACATTTTCATTTAATGCCTAACATTGTCGTCTAATGCCAACATTTGTCATTAATGCCAACATTTGTATTTAATGCCTACACTTGTCGTCTAATGCCTACATTTGTCATTTAATGCCAACATTTGTCATTTAATGCCTACACTTGTCGTCTAATGCCTACATTTGTCATTTAATGCCAACATTTGTCATTTAATGCCTACATTTGTCATTACGTGCCAGTACGTGCAGGTGGATCCTGTTGAAGCACAGGCCCGGAGTTAGTGCACGCTAAAGGCCGGAGTTTATGCACGCTAAAGGCCGGTGTTACTGCACGCTAAAGGCCGGTGTTAGTGCACGCTAAAGGCCGGTGTTATTGCACGCTAAAGGCCGGTGTTATTGCACGCTAAAGGCCGGTGTTATTGCACACTAAAGGCCGGTGATTACTGTCGTTAGCAGGGGTTACTGTCGTTAGCAGGGGTTACTGTCGTTAGCAGGGGTTACTGTCGTTAGCAGGGGTTACTGTCGTTAGCAGGGGTTACTTTCGTTAGAAGGGGTTACTGTCGTTAGCAGGGGTTACTGTTGTTAGCAGGGTTGCTGTCGTTAGAAGGGGTTACTGTCGTTAGCAGGGTTACTGTCGTTAGAAGGGTTACTGTCGTTAGCAGAGGTTACTACGTGCTGTCTCAGGTAACCAGGCCCTATCATAGTACATGTATGGCCTAGTGGCCAGCAGCCTTCATAAGCCTGTCATAGTACATGTGTGGCCTAGTGGCCAGCAGTCTACATAACACTGTCATAGTACATGTGTGGCCTAGTGGCCAGCAGCCTTCATAACACTATCATAGTACATGTGTGGCTTAGTGGCCAGCAGCCTGCATAACCATGTCATAGTACATGTGTGGCCTAGTGGCCAGTAGCCTTCATAACACTATCATAGTATATGTGTGGCCTAGTGGCCAGCAGCCTTCATAACACTATCATAGTACATGTGGGGTCTAGTGGCCAGCAGCCTGCATAACACTATCATAGTATATGTGTGGCCTAGTAGCCAGCAGCCTTCATAACACTATCATAGTACATGTGTGGCCTAGTGGCCAGCAGCCTTCATAACACTATCATAGTTCATGTGTGAACTAGTGGCCAGCAGCCTTCATAACACTATCATAGTACATGTGTGGCCTAGTGGTCAGCAGCCTACATAACACTATCATAGTACATGTGTGGCCTAGTGGCCAGCAGCCTTCATAACACTATCATAGTTCATGTGTGGCCTAGTGGCCAGCAGCCTTCATAACACTATCATAGTTCATGTGTGGACTAGTGGCCAGCAGCCTTCATAACACTATCATAGTACATGTGTGGCCTAGTGACCAGCAGCCTACATAACACTGTCATAGTATATTTGTGGCCTAGTGGCCAGCAGCCTACATAACACTGTCATACTATATGTGTGGCCTAGTGGCCAGCAGCCTTCATAACTCTATCATAGTACATCTGTGGCCTAGTGGCCAGCAGCCTTCATAACACTATCATAGTACATGTGTGGCCTAGTGGCCAGCAGCCTACATAACACTATCACAGTACATGTGTGGCCTAGTGGCCAGCAGCCTTCATAACACTATCATTGTTTATGTGTGGCCTAGTGGCCAGCAGCCTTCATAACACTATCATAGTACATGTGTGGCCTAGTGGCCAGCAGCCTACATAACACTATCATAGTACATGTGTGGCCTAGTGGCCAGCAGCCTACATAACACTATCATAGTACATGTGTGGCCTAGTGGCCAGCAGCCTACATAACACTATCATAGTACATGTGTGGCCTAGTGGCCAGCAGCCTACATAACACTATCATAGTACATGTGTGGCCTAGTGGCCAGCAGCCTGCATAACACTATCATAGTACATGTATGGCCTAGTGACCAGCAGCCTGCATAACACTATCATAGTTCCTGTGTGACCTAGTGGCCACCAGCCTGCATAACACTATCATAGTTCATGTGTGGCCTAGTGGCCAGCAGCCTTCATAACACTATCATAGTACATGTGTGGCCTAGTGGCCAGCAGCCTTCATAACTCTATCATGTACATGTGTGGCCTAGTGACCAGCAGCCTGCATAACACTATCATTGTTCATGTGTGGCCTAATGGCCAGCAGCCTTCATAACACTATCATTGTTCATGTGTGGCCTAGTGGCCATCAGCCTACATAACACTATCATAGTACATGTGTTGTCTTGTGGCCCACAGCCTGCATAACACTATCATTGTTCATGTGTGGCCTAGTGGCCAGCAGCCTTCATAACACTATCATAGCACATGTGTGGCCTAGTGGCCAGCAACCTGGATAACTCTATCATTGTTCATGTGTGGCCTAGTGGCCAGCAGCCTGCATAACACTATCTTAGTACATGTGTGGCCTAGTGGCCAGCAGCCTTCATAACACTATCATAGTTCATGTGTGGACAAGTGGCCAGCAGCCTTCATAACACTATCATAGTTCATGTGTGGCCTAGTGGCCAGCAGCCTTCATAACCCTATCATAGTTCATGTGTGGCCTAGTGGCCAGCATCCTTCATAACACTATGATAGTACATGTGTGGCCTAGTGACCAGCAGCCTACATAACACTGTCATAGTATATGTGTGGCCTAGTGGCCAGCAGCCTACATAACACTGTCATAGTATATGTGTGGCCTAGTGGCCAGCAGCCTTCAAAACACTATCATAGTTCATGTGTGGCCTAGTGGCCAGCAGCCTACATAACACTATAATTGTACATGTGTGGCCTAGTGGCCAGCAGCCTCATAACACTATCATAGTACATGTGGGGCCTAGTGCCAGCAGCCTTCATAACACTTCATAGTACATGTGTGGCCTAGTGGCCAGCAGCCTTCATAACTCTATCATTGTACATGTGTGGCCTAGTGGCCAGCAGCCTTATAACCTATCATGTTCATGTGTGGCCTATGGCCAGTAGCCTTCATAACACTATCATTGTTCATGTGTGGCCTAGTGGCCAGCAGCCTTGATAACACTATCATAGTACTGTTTGCCTGTGGCCAGAGCCTGCATAACACTATCATGTTCATGTGTGGCCTAGTGGCCAGCAGCCTTCATAACACTATCATAGTACATGTGTGGCCAGTGGCCTGCAGCTGGATAACCTATCATGTACATGTGTGGCCTAGTGCCAGCAGCCTCATAACACTATCATAGTACATGTGTGGCCTAGTTGCCAGCAGCCTTCATAACCTATCATGTACATGTGTGGCTAGTGGCCAGCAGCCTTCATAACTCTATCATAGTACATGTGTGGCCTAGTGGCCAGCAGCCTGCATAACACTTCATGTTCATGTGTGGTCTAGTGGCCAGCAGCTTTCATAAACACTATCATTGTTATGTGTGGCCTAGTGGCCAGCAGCCTCATAACACTATCATAGTACATGTGTTGTCCTAGTGGCCACAGACTGCATAACACTATCATTGTTCATGTGTGGCCTAGTGGCCAGCAGCCTTCATAACACCTATCACATGTGTGGCCTATTGGCCAGCAGCCTTATAACCTATCATAGTACATGTGTGCCTAGTGGCCAGCAGCCTGCATAACACTATCTTGTACATGTGTGGCCTAGTGGCCATCAGCCTTCATAACACTATCATAGTTCATGTGTGGCCTAGTGGCCAGCAGCCTTATAACCTTCCCAGCAGCCTGCATAACACTATCTTAGTACATGTGTGGCCTAGTGGCCAGCAGCCTTCATAACACTATCATAGTTCATGTGTGGACAAGTGGCCAGCAGCCTTCATAACACTATCATAGTTCATGTGTGGCCTAGTGGCCAGCAGCCTTCATAACCCTATCATAGTTCATGTGTGGCCTAGTGGCCAGCACCTTCATAACACTATGATAGTACATGTGTGGCCTAGTGACCAGCAGCCTACATAACACTGTCATAGTATATGTGTGGCCTAGTGGCCAGCAGCCTCATAACACTGTCATAGTATATGTGTGGCCTAGTGGCCAGCAGCCTTCAAAACACTATCATAGTTCATGTGTGGCCTAGTGGCCAGCAGCCTACATAACACTATAATTGTACATGTGTGGCCTAGTGGCCAGCAGCCTACATAACACTATCATAGTTCATGTGTGGCCTAGTGGCCAGCAGCCTTCATAACACTATCATAGTACATGTGTGGCCTAGTGGCCAGCAGCCTTCATAACACTATCATTGTATCATGTGGGCCTAGTGGCCAGCAGCCTCATAACACTATCATAGTACATGTGTGGCCTAGTGGCCACAGCCTGCATAACACTATCATGTACATGTGTGGCCTATGGCCAGCAGCCTTCATAACACTATCATTGTTCATGTGTGGCCTAGTGGCCAGCAGCCTACATAACACTATCATAGTACATGTGTTGGCCTAGTGGCCAGCAGCCTGCATAACCTATCATTGTCATGTGTGGCCTAGTGGCCAGCAGCCTGCATAACACTATCATAGTACATGTGTGGCCTAGTTTGGCCAGCAGCCTTATAACCCTCTATAGTTACATGTGTGGCTAGTGGCCAGCAGCCTGATAACTCTCTCATGTTCATGTGTGGCCTAGTGGCCAGCAGCCTTCATAACACTATCATAGTTCATGTGTGGCCTAGTGGCCACAGCCTCATAACACTATCATAGTACATGTGTGGCCTGTGGCCACAGCCTTCATAACACTATCATAGTCATGTGTGGCCTAGTGGCCAGCAGCCTTCATAACACTATCATAGTACATGTGTGGCCTAGTGGCCAGCAGCCTTCATAACTCTCTCATTGTTCATGTGTGGCCTAGTGGCCAGCAGCCTGCATAACACTATCATAGTACATGTGTGGCCTAGTGGCCAGCAGCCTTCATAACCCTATCATTGTTCATGTGTGGCCTAGTGGCCAGCAGCCTTCATAACTCTATCATAGTACATGTATGGCCTAGTGGCCAGCAGCCTGGATAACTCTCTCATTGTTCATGTGTGGCCTAGTGGCCAGCAGCCTGCATAACACTATCATAGTACATGTGTGGCCTAGTGGCCAGCAGCCTTCATAACCCTATCATAGTACATGTGTGGCCTAGTGGCCAGCAGCCTTCATAACCCTATCATAGTACATGTGTGGCCTAGTGGCCAGCAGCCTGTATAACACTATCATAGTACATGTGTGGCCTACTGGCCAGCAGCCTTCATAACACTATCATTGTTCATGTGTCCTAGTGGCCAGCAGCCTACATAACACTATCATAGTACATGTGTTGTCCTGTGGCCCACAGCCTGCATAACACTATCATAGTACATGTGTGGCCTAGTGGCCAGCAGCCTTCATAACACTATCATTGTTCATGTGTGGCCTAGTGGCCAGCAGCCTTCATAACACTATCATAGTACATGTGTGGCCTAGTGGCCAGCAGCCTGGATAACTCTATCATTGTTCATGTGTGGCCTAGTGGCCAGCAGCCTGCATAACACTAGAGAAACCCGGGTTTAAATCCCGTATCAGACATAATTGTGCTTTTTTTTTCTTTTTCCTCCACTAAAGTTGTGATCTAAGTGTTAGTCTTTCGGATTAGACGAAAACCCGAGTTCCCATGTACAACACTCAGCCAGCGCTCGTTAAAGACCCCATAGCAACATAGCAATTAACTCCAGAAAAATTCTCTGGCAAAATCCACTTTCATAGATAAACAGGAATGCATGCCTAAAAACCAAACCAAAACAATACCAAAAACGAAACAAAACAAAACAAACCCAAAACGAAACAAAACAAAAACAAACAAAACAAAACAAAACAAAACAAAACATGGTGGATCCTGCACCATTATCCAAACCATATCAAACATCTGTACAAAACTATCATACCTCGAATCTAGGGAGACACTGTCGCAAATGGCCAGAAGGGAAAACATGCAGAAATTCCGCTACTCATGGAGCAACTAAACTACAACCCCAAAGATGTAATCATATACACGGATGGCTCAGTCACCAATAACAAATCTGGATGGGGCTTCACTGTCAAACAGAATGGAAACACCAAA
>JAPXFY010000023.1:1660097-1692597 GCA_030674185.1 Monoplex corrugatus
CTGTGAGTCAGCAGAATATCACATATAAACGTTATAGATCCTGTGAGTCAGCAGAATATCACATATACACGTTATAGATCCTGTGAGTCAGCAGAATATCACATATACACGTTATAGATCCTGTGAGTCAGCAGAATATCACATATAAACGTTATAGATCCTGTAAGTTTGCAGAATATCACATATGTACGTTATAGATCCTGTGAGTCAGCAGAATATCACATATGTACGTTATAGACCCTGTAAGTCAGCAGAATATCACATATACACGTTATAGATCCTGTAAGTCTGCAGAATATCACATATGTACGTTATAGATCCTGTAAGTCTGCAGAATATCACATATGTACGTTATAGACCCTGTGAGTCAGCAGAATATCACATATACACGTTATAGATCCTGTAAGTCATGCCAGTGACTGGTGTTTGGAGACTACCTGCCCAACAATGGACTATTGAGTGACAGCAGGAAATGTTTTCATGTACTTTGTTCTCAAAGAGTGCCAGTGTTGCCTGGGTCATGCCTCGTGCATGGGATATGGCAGCGCGCGGCCTATGGCGTCCTGTAAGGAGAACTCATCATCATCAGGTGCCCTGCCGCATGGCGTTGGCGATCATGGACTTCCATCTGCCTCTTATCCCTCGTTGCCCCTAGCATCTCCTACACCCTCCCAGTCCCCAGCCACTCTGCAAGTCCGTCCAGCTTTTTCTTCTCTCTGGGTCTACCTGGTGCTCTCTTTCCCTCCAGCTTTCCCGTTGTGACCAGGTGCTCCAAATCCCCCTTCCTCATAAAGTAGCCTATAAATGTTGCCTGTCTTTTCCTAATCTTCCTTATGAGTGATCTACTTGTGTCTGCCTCCATCAAGACTGTCTCGTTTGTTTTCTTTGCTGTCCATGGAACCATCAACATTCTTCTTAGAAACCACATCTCAGCTGCCTCAATCTTGTTCTGGCTTTGTTTGTTGACCGTCCACGCCTCGCATCCGTACAACAGCACTGGTTCTACATAACATTCAAGAACTCTCTTCCTGATGTCATCTTAGAACATGTGCTTTCATCACGGTCACTTGGAGAGGAAACTGCTACAGAGCCATCTGGAGATAGGAATTGTTGAGAGAACTCTCCCAGTGAAAGAAGATGTTCGGGCACAGAAAACATTCTCCATAAGACTGACATCTGACCGACAATACAAATCTTATAGTCCTCCAAAAATGAAAAGGACAGTCGCCATTTATCATCAGAATCATGGCAGTGTGACTCCATGGCCACATCACAACAAAAGGACTCAAGCATTAACAAACATCACACATTAAAACACAACAGAACGGAAACGAATCTTTTTTTTTTTAATTGATGGAATAAGGCATATGTACACTTTTGGCACAGTGTCTTTCGCCATTACCATCATCATCATCATTATCATCATCATCATCATCATCATCATCATCATCATCATCATCATCATCATCATCATCATCATCATCATCAGGTGCCTTGCAGCATGGCGTTGGCGATCAAGGACTTCCATCTGTCTCTATCTCTTGTTGCCTCAAACATCTCTTCCACCCTCTTTGTCCTCAGCCACTCTGCAAGTCCGTCTACTATCTTCTCCCTGGGTCTACCTGGTGCTCTATTTCCCTCCAGCTTTCCCGTCGTGACCAGGTGCTCCAATTCCCCCCTCCTCATAAAATAGCCTATAAATGTTGCCCATCAAACTGATTGTGCGATGGAGTTCGCATTCTATAGCCACTGTCTTATTTGGAAGAGCAATGAAAATTGATTTTGACATAATTATATTTGGGGATTTTTCCGGTGTCGTAAATTTCGCCATACTGGGGTAAAAACAGAAAGAAGAAAAATGATAACGTAATTTAGATCGCACAAAGAACGATAACGACAAAACAACAGATCTTCTCCTTGTTCCTGTTGGTGTAAGTAAGTTGTATTTATTCATGGACTGTGTGACAGGACAGTAGTATCATGAAATACATGTACCATGGCGACCATGGCTTACAACGCGCTCACAACCATGGCCCCCAATGTCCACAGACGGCAACAGGGATGATGTCATTCAGCCCGCATGACAGAACAAAACATGACTTACACAACGCAATGGTTAACACAGAGCTACATGTTTCTCTTATGACAAATGTCAGATGACATAACTTTGTCAGAAGTCAAAGTCTTTAATCTCAGATTTGTTTCAACAAAAAGTAAAAAAAAAAAAAAAAAAAAGACGAAGAGATCGTTTAAGATCGACTAGAACTACACGCGCGTGCGTGTGTACATGTATGTCTGTTCGTCTATGACGAAAATGTGCGAACACAATTTTCTCAGCTCTTTGTGAGTGGATCTTTAACAAAATCACATCAAAACAGTGGACGGTTCAGGACTCATAAATGCATAAAGTTGTGACTCAAGATCAAGGTCGCACGAATCAACCAATGAGCATTTCCCTCGTGAACTTTTGACGGTATTTCCGTTCTGTGATCACTGTTTCATCACATTACCACTTTATTTCACCTGATGCTCTTTCAGTGTCATAGTGACCTTGAAAATACACAACCTTGATGACAAAAACAAAAAAAAATACTTGTATGAAAAGAGAAATGGGTAGGACGACTTGACTATCCTGTACTGTCTTTGTTTTGTCGTGTTGTACTGTCTTTGTTGTGTTGTACTGTCTTTGTTTTGTTGCTTTGCATTGTCTTTGTTGTGTTGTACTGTCTTTGTTTTGTTGTGTTGTACTGTGTTTGTTTTGTTGTGTTGTGTTGTACTGTGTTTGTTTTGTTGTGTTGTGTTGTACTGTCTTTGTTTTGTTGTGTTGTGTTGTACTGTCTTTGTTTTGTTGTGTTGTGTTGTACTGTCTTTGTTTTGTTGTGTTGTGTTGTACTGTCTTTGTTTTGTTGTGTTGTGTTGTACTGTCTTTGTTTTGTTGTGTTGTGTTGTACTGTCTTTGTTTTGTTGTGTTGTGTTGTACTGTCTTTGTTTTGTTGTGTTGTACTGTCTTTGTTTTGTTGTGTTGTGTTGTACTGTGTTTGTTTTGTTGTGTTGTGTTGTACTGTGTTTGTTTTGTTGTGTTGTGTTGTACTGTCTTTGTTTTGTTGTGTTGTGTTGTACTGTCTTTGTTTTGTTGTGTTGTGTTGTACTGTCTTTGTTTTGTTGTGTTGTGTTGTACTGTGTTTGTTTTGTTGTGTTGTGTTGTACTGTGTTTGTTTTGTTGTGTTGTGTTGTACTGTCTTTGTTTTGTTGTGTTGTGTTGTACTGTGTTTGTTTGTTGTTTTTGTGTTGTACTGTGTTTGTTTTGTTGTGTTGTGTTGTACTGTCTTTGTTTTGTTGTGTTGTGTTGTACTGTCTTTGTTTTGTTGTGTTGTGTTGTACTGTCTTTGTTTTGTTGCTTTGCATTGTCTTTGTTGTGTTGTACTGTGTTTGTTTTGTTGTGTTGTGTTGTACTGTGTTTGTTTTGTTGTGTTGTGTTGTACTGTCTTTGTTTTGTTGTGTTGTGTTGTACTGTGTTTGTTTTGTTGTGTTGTGTTGTACTGTGTTTGTTTTGTTGTGTTGTGTTGTACTGTCTTTGTTTTGTTGTGTTGTGTTGTACTGTGTTTGTTTTGTTGTGTTGTGTTGTGTTGTACTGTCTTGTTTGTTTTGTTGTGTGTTGTGTTGTATGTTGTTGTGTGTTTGTACTGTTTTGTTTGTTGTTGTGTTGTACTGTCTTTGTTTTGTGTGTTGGTTGTACTGTGTGTTTTGTGTGTTGTACTGTCTTTGTTTTGTTGTGTTGTGTTGTACTGTGTTTGTTTTGTTGTGTTGTGTTGTACTGTCTTTGTTTTGTTGTGTTGTGTTGTACTGTGTTTGTTTTGTTGTGTTGTGTTGTACTGTCTTTGTTTTGTTGTGTTGTGTTGTACTGTGTTTGTTTTGTTGTGTTGTTGTTGTACTGTCTTTGTTTTGTTGTGTTGTGTTGTACTGTCTTTGTTTTGTTGTGTTGTGTTGTACTGTCTTTGTTTTTTGTTGTGTTGTGTTTGTACTGGTTCTTTTTGTTGTTGTGTTGTGTTGTACTGTCTTGTTTTGTTGTGTTTGGTACTGTGTTTGTTTTGGTTGTGTTGTGTTGTACTGTGTTTGTTTTGTTGTGTTGTGTTGTACTGTCTTTGTTTTGTTGTGTTGTGTTCTGTACTTGGTGGCTTTGTTGTCTGTTGTGTTGTGTGTTGTACTGTCTTTGTTTTGTGTGTGTGTTTGTTTGTGGACTGTCTTCTGTTTTGTTGGGGTTGTGTTGTACTGTCTTTGTTTTGTTGTGTTGTGTTTGTACTGTCTTTGTTTTGTTGTGTTGTGTTGTACTGTTTCTTTTTGTTGTTGTGTTGTACTGTTTGTTTTGTTGTGTTGTGTTGTACTGTCTTTGTTTGTTGTGTTGTGTTGTACTGTGTTGTTTGTTGTGTTGTGTTGTACTGTCTTTGTTTTGTTGTGTTGTGTTGTACTGTCTTTGTTTGGTTGCTGTTGTGCTTAGTACCGTTTTGTTGTTTTGTGCTGTTGTTTAGGTACTGTCTTTGTTTTGTTGTGTTGTGGCTGTCACGTCTTGTCGTTGGTGGCTTTGTGCTATCTACGTCATAGGCTCGTCTTTGTTTTGTGTGCTGTTTACGTCATTTGTCTTTGAGTAGACTCTTGTCATGACAGAAGCGACGTCATAGCCTTATGGCTTTCATTGGAATCTACGTCTAAGTCTACGTTGTGGTGGATTTGTGGTACGTATGGCCCTGAGTGGATGCTCTTGGCCTTCGTCAAGGCCGTTGGCTGGCTTTGTGGCTATCTACGTCATAGGGCTCGTGTGGTGTTGTGTTATTGTCGTGGTTGTGCTGTCTACGTCATAGGGCTCGTTGTGGTGGCTTCTGTGGCTGTCTACGTCATAGGGCCCGTTGTGGTGGCTTTGTGGCTGTCTACGTCATAGGGCTCGTTGTGGTGGACTTTGTGGCTGTCTACGTCATAGGGCTCGTTGTGGTGGCTTTGTGGCTGTCTACGTCATAGGGCTCGTTGTGGTGGCTTTGTGGCTGTCTACGTCATAGGGCTCGTTGTGGTGGCTTTGTGGCTGTCTACGTCATAGGGCTCGTTGTGGTGGCTTTGTGGCTGTCTACGTCATAGAGCTCGTTGTGGTGGCTTTGTGGCTGTCTACGTCATAGGGCTCGTTGTGGTGGCTTTGTGGCTGTCTACGTCATAGGACTCGTTGTTGTGGCTTTGTGGCTGTCTACGTCATAGGGCTCGTTGTGGTGGCTTTGTGGCTGTCTACGTCATAGGGCTCGTTGTGGTGGCTTTGTGGCTACTCGATGTCGTGGATTTGTGGCTATCTACGTCATAGGGCTCGTTGTGGTGGCTTTGTGGCTGTCTACGTCATAGGACTCGTTGTGGTGGCTTTGTGGCTGTCTACGTCAGAGGGCTCGTTGTGGTGGCTTTGTGGCTGTCTACGTCATAGGGCTCGTTGTGGTGGCTTTGTTGCTACTCGTTGTGGTGGCTTTGTGGCTGTCTACGTCATAGGGCTCGTTGTGGTGGCTTTGTGGCTATCTACGTCATAGGGCTCGTTGTGGTGGCTTTGTGGCTATCAACGTCATAGGGCTCGTTGTGGTGGCTTTGTGGCTATCTACGTCATTAGGCTCGTTGTGGTGGCTTTTTGGCTGTCTACGTCATAGGGCTCGTTGTGGTGGCTTTGTGGCTGTCTACGTCATAGGGCTCGTTATGGTGGCTTTGTGGCTATTTACGTCATTAGGCTCGTTGTGGTGACTTTGTGGCTGTCTACGTCATAGGGCTCGTTGTGGTGGCTTTGTGGCTGTCTACGTCATAGGGCTCGTTGTGTGGCTTTGTGGCTATCTACGTCATAGGGCTCGTTGTGGTGGCTTTGTGGCTGTCTACGTCATAGGGTTCGTTGTGGTGACTTTGTGGCTGTTTACGTCATAGGGCTCGTTGTGGTGGCTTTGTGGCTGTCTACGTCATATGGCTCGTTGTGGTGGCTTTGTGGCTGTCTACGTCATATGGCTCGTTGTGGTGGCTTTGTGGCTATCTACGTCATAGGGCTCGTTGTGGTGGCTTTGTGGCTACTCGTTGTGGTGGCTTTGTGGCTATCTACGTCATAGGGCTCGTTGTGGTGGCTTTGTGGCTGTCTACGTCATAGGGCTCGTTGTGGTGGCTTTGTGGCTGTCTACGTCATAGGGCTCGTTGTGGTGACTTTGTGGCTGTCTACGTCATAGGGCTCGTTGTGGTGGCTTTGTGGCTGTCTACGTCATAGGGTTCGTTGTGGTGGCTTTGTGGCTACTCGTTGTGGTGGCTTTGTGACTGTCTACGTCATAGGGCTCGTTGTGGTGGCTTTGTGGCTGTCTACGTCATAGGGTTCGTTGTGATGGCTTTGTGGCTGTCTACGTCATAGGGCTCGTTGTGGTGGCTTTGTGGCTGTCTACGTCATAGGGTTCGTTGTGGTGGCTTTGTGGCTATCTACGTCATAGGGCTCGTTGTGGTGGCTTTGTGGCTACTCGTTGTGATGGCTTTGTGACTATCTACGTCATAGGGTTCGTTGTGGTGGCTTTGTGGCTATGTACGTCATAGGACTCGTTGTGGTGGCTTTGTGGCTACTCGTTGTGGTGGCTTTGTGACTATCTACGTCATAGGGTTCGTTGTGGTGGCTTTGTGGCTATCTACGTCATAGGACTCGTTGTGGTGGCTTTGTGGCTGTCTACGTCATATGACTCGTTGTGGTGGCTCTGTGGCTGTCTACGTCATAGGGCTCGTTGTGGTGGCTTTGTGGCTGTCTATGTCATAGGACTCGTTGTGGTGGCTTTGTGGCTGTCTACGTCATAGGGTTCGTTGTGGTGGCTTTGTGGCTATCTACGTCATAGGGTTTGTTTGGTGGCTTTGTGGCTGTCTACGTCATAGGGCTCGTTGTGGTGGCTTTGTGGCTACTCGTTGTTGTGGCTTTGTGGCTATCTACGTCATTGGGTTTGTTGTGGTGGCTTTGAGGCTGTCTACGTCATAGGGTTCGTTGTGGTGGCTTTGTGGCTATCTACGTCATAGGGTTTGTTGTGGTGGCTTTGTGGCTGTCTACGTCATAGGGCTCGTTGTGGTGGCTTTGTGGCTACTCGTTGTGGTGGCTTTGTGGCTATCTACGTCATAGGGTTCGTTGTGGTGGCTTTGTGGCTATCTACGTCATAGGGTTCGTTGTGGTGGCTTTGTGGCTGTCTACGTCATAGGGCTCGTTGTGGTGACTTTGTGGCTATCTACGTCTGCTTCAAGGTCAGGCCAGTTCAAGGTCACTCAGAATGACACCTTCATGTTCCCACAGTTGGAACTTGAATCACTGGTGTCAGGACAGGCTTGGTCCTCTCCATTTTTTACGTTGTTGTTTTTGTTGTTGTTGTTGTTTTTTGAAGCTCAGCCGGCCGCGTAGAGCCATATCAGGGCTATAACCGTTTCAAAACACAAAACTTCAACAGGAAAAAAAAAAGAAAGAAAAGAAAAGTAAATTAAGTACACATATCAATGCATTCGCGCACATAATCTAAGAACAGGCCCCCGGCTTTGACCACTCCGTTCATTTCATCGCACAGGGGATTTAAGAAACACACCTGAATACAAATGTAAGCATACCTAAGGATATCAAAACATATATGAAAACGGTCATAAATTACCTAAAATTGCTTCCGCATATCTCACCTCCTTAGAGCCAAAAATGCACTTAATACATGTACCCAATTATCAATCCTAAGAAAATGTACGTAAGAATTTATCGAACACATACAGGTGAATGGACCAGCAAGGCAGAAAATGATAGGAAGAAATGACAGAAAGCAAAGGAACAAGACAGAAACAAAGAGTGTCACAGAAAAGAGGAAATTTCTAGCACAGAATTTCCAGAAGGTGGGGATACTATTTATACTGAAAGAGCCCCCGGCATCCCCAAGGGGGGGGGGGGGGGGTTCTACGTCAGTGACGGTTTACATCGTTGTGGGGATGTGGAACAGCACCCAGAGCAGTACCCTGAAGCAGTCCCGACTGACTAGCGATGGTGTCACACGTCGTACCTATACTGAACGCCCGTGACTTGCGGACCACGACCGTTTTCCATCAGGTCATCAGGTGAGGGGCTAACAGTCAGACACTGAAGAACATTATCACCTGTATGTCATGTATGTTCACGAAACTTTTTCTTCTTTCTTTTTCTTTTTTAAAATTAATTTTTTTTAGGATCATTGCACTTGGAGAGGTTACCTTTGTGCTCACCTTTTTTTTTTCGTCCCATTTTCTACGCCATCTTTAATGGCTACAGAATCTGGCACAGTTTTTTTTTTTAACAATGCGATGATGATGATATCGATGAGGATGAGAACCATGATGCTATAGAGTTCCATCTAGGATTGAGACTGCGTGACAGGGCTGTACTCTACGCTTACTATCAATATATCCTAGCGTCAACCAGGCCTGAGAGATACATACACCTGCGGTGCTGATCAGAAGATTTGAGCAACACCCTCAATGACGCATCCGTGAAGTGGATGAGACTCGACTGTGTGGTCCCAGTCTTCCCAATGAGCCCATAGCACGCCCAACTCTGGATAGGAGCCGGTTAGAGCCGAAAAATCCCACAACTATATAGTTTTGAAGGGATTGACAGGGATTCGAACCACAACCTTCCAGTCGGTAGTCCGTTGCGTTAACCAATACACCACGGCAACTGGTATGTTCACCAAACTTGACTACATGACCGAGTGACTGAAAATGGACATGAAGCTGTCAGTGAACTGAAGGACAAAGTGCATGACAGCAGAAAACCACTCCATACCATGACAGCACAAACTGACCCCCAAAACAGACAACAACATATTGAAGACAAACCTGAACACGTTGACAAAAAAAGGGGGCGACCTTGAAGGTTGTTCCGAAAAAAAAACCACCCTGAGTTTTTATGGTTTTTGAAGAAAAAAGGATGGAATCAAACATGGCTGTGACGACTGTGTGCAGGACGTGCTGACATAAACTCATCATCATCATCATCTATCATCATCATCATCATCATCATCATCATCATCATCATCATCATCAGGCGCCCTGCCGCATGGCGTTGGCGATCATGGACTTCCAACCATCTCTTCTCTCGTTGCCCCCAGCATCTCCCCCACCCTCTTCATCCCCAGCCACTCTGCAAGTCCGTCCAGCATTCTCTCCCTGGGTCTACCTGGTGCTCTCTTTCCCTCCAGCTTTCCCGTTGTGACCAGGTGCTCCAAATCCCCCTTCCTCATAAAATGGCCTATAAATGTTGCTTGTCTTTTCCTAATCTCCCTTATGAGTGATCTACCTGTGTCTGCCTCCATCAAGACTGTCTCGTTTGTTTTCTTTGCTGTCCATGGAACTCTCAACATTCTTCTGAGAAACCACATCTCGGCTGCCTCGATCCTGCTCTGGTTTGTGACATAAACTAGAACCATCAAAAACAATAGACTCTGACCACTAACATCGCTTATGCTCCAAGCCAAACTTGCCAGTCATTGCCAGGTTGTGCCTTCAGTGTGGAGCCAAACTTGCCAGTCATTGCCAGGTTGTGCCTTCAGTGTGGAGCCAAACTTGCCAGTCACTGCCAGGTTGTACCTTCAGTAAAGACAAAGAAGAAATCCTCAAAGCGAAGAAAACACTGACAGCAGTCAAAGTTGTAGAGGAAGGTTTACACTCAGAGACTGTGATGATGGGGACCTCACTTCAAAGCTGATAAAGATAATGACGAAATGGCCACCATGATATCTGGTCACGTCCTCCATGAGATACGTGCAGGACTGTCACTGATTGAACGTCATGTCACTGTCACAATGTCACGTGCAGGACTGTCACCGATTGAAAGTCTGTGTCACTGTCACAATGTCACGTGCAGGACTGTCACTGATTGAAAGTCGTGTCACTGTCACAATGTCACATCCAGAACGTGCGCCGTTTCCTAAGTCCAGACAGTATTAAGAATTCTTTTGAGAGTAGATGTGTTTTCTTGTTCAGGCAGACTCACTGGAATTGTTTGTACATTTTCTTGCTGTAGAAAGATAGTCTTGCTGTAGAAAGATAGTCTTGCTGTAGAAAGATAGTCTTGCTGTAGAAAGATAGTCTTGCTGGTAACCAGCTAGGAAGGATACTTCTGGAAAAACCAAAGCAGTTGTGTGTATATATTGCGCTGTTAATTGTCCTTTTCATGTCACTTTATTTGGCACTGACCAGCCACACAGCTCTGCCTCTGAAAAAAAATGGGACCACCTCCAGGAGACCATTCCCATTCAGAAAACAGTCCCAGCTACCTTTGGGAGGAAGACCTCCAAGAACAACGACTGGTTTGAAGCCAAGTCCAGTGAGATGACCCCCGTTATAGAAGCAAAGCAAGCTGCCCTTGTTGAATACAAGCGCTCACCAAGAGAGAAATCCCTGCAAGCAGCAGAGCTGCCAGGAGCAAAGTGCAGCAGACAGCAAGAAGATGTGCCAACGAATACTGGCAACAGCTCAGTGACGACGTCCAGACAGCAGCAGTTAAGGCAACACGAAAAGTATGTACGAAGACATCAAGAAAGCTCTTGGTCAAACACAGAGCAGAACAGCCCCCCACCCCCCACCCCCACCCCCACCCCCTCAGATCCACCAGTGGGGAAGTGATCACCAACAAAGGCAAGCAGATGGAGAGATGGATATGGATATATTGTAATTATAAATTAATTATTATCATTATTACTCACAGCTACACTCCATGGAGAACTTCGTTGCCACCTCAACCTTTGATGCCATCAAACCTCTGCCCATCATGGAACAGCTGGCTGCAAAACCAACACTAGACCAATTCCGCAAAGCAATTAGCAGCTTGGCCTGTGGGAAAGCACCTGGCAATGATGGCATCTTCCCAGACCTCATCAAGCACTGCAAGAACACCTCATGTAGCCCCTACAGGATGTCCTCTGTCAGTGTTGGAGAGAAGGAACAGTACCACAAGATATGAGCGATGCCAAGATCTTCACCCTCTATAAGAACAAGGGAGACAGAAGCGACTGCAACAACTATAGGGACACCTCCCTCTTCAACGTCGTAGGCAAACTGTAAGCCCGAGTCGTGTTGGCACGTCCCCAAAAGCTAGCTGAGCGCATCTTCCCTGAGTCCCAGTGCGGCTTCTGATCAGAACGCTCCACAGTGGACATGATTTTTCCCCCTTCGTCAACTACAGGAAAAATGAATAGAACAGCAAAAGCCCCTCTACATCGCCTTCATCGACCTCACCAAGGCTTTTGACCTGGTCAGCAGGGATGGATTTTTCACCATTCTCCTGAAAATTGGATGTTCTTCAAAGCTGCACAGCCTGATCAGGTCATTCCACGACGATATGAAGGCAACTATCCAATACGAGGGCAGCAGTCCAAACCTTTGACATCAAAGGCGGCGTCAAGCAAGGCTGTGTCCTTGCTCCTACCCTGTTTGGCATCTTCTTTTCAATGCTCCTGAAGCATGCTTTTGGGACTGCCACAGAAGGAGTGTACCTGCGCACCAGTTCCAACAAGCACCCTTCAACATCGCAAGACTGAAAGCAAAGGTGTACGAGGCCATTATCAGAGATCTGCTCTTCGCCCATGACGCCGTTGTTGCCTCACACACTGAGCAACACCTCCAGTGCCTCAGAAACAAATTTTCCCAAGCCTGCAAAGACTTTGGTCTGACCATCAGCCTGAAAAAGACAATCGCGTTGAGCCAAAACGTGGACACTCCACCTGTCATCATCATCGACAACTACCAACTTGATGTCATCCACCAGTTCACATACCTCGGGTCCATCATCACAACAGTTCGTCCCTCGATGACGAGATCAAGAAACACATTGGTATGGCTGCAGCAACCTCAGACCGACTTACTGCCGGCGTCTGGGAGAACCCAAAGCTGACAACTCTGACCAAGATGGCGGTATACAACACCTGTATCATCAGCACTCTACTGAATGGCAAGGAAACGTGGACACCATAAGCCAAACAAGAGAGAAAGCTGAACAAGTGGAGTGACAAAATACCAAACAAGAGAGAAAGCTGAACAAGTGGAGTGACAAAATACCAAACAAGAGAGAAAGCTGAACAAGTGGAGTGACAAAATACCAAACGCCTGAAAAGCGGAGTGACAAAATACCTAACGCCCAGGTCCTGGCACACACTGCTCACACAACGCAGGCTGCTCTAGCTTGGACCACGTGCGCTTGATGAAAAATGGACGTATTCCAAAGGATAATCAATTACGGTGAACTAATCTCCGGCAAGAGATCTGTGGCCGCCCCCATACGAACAAAGACGTCTGCAAGCGCGATATGAAAGATCTGGACATCAACACACAGAGCTGGGAAGACACAGCAGCCGACCACAATAGATGGCGCTGTGTGCTCCAGAAACAACTCAGGTCGGGGGAAAAGAAGATCCAGACTTTAACTGAGGAAAAGAGAGCCAGGAAGAAAGCAAGCTTCTGTGAAGGCAACCCCACGGCCAACATCCAATGTCGCAGAGACTGCCTTTCCCACATCGGCCTTACCAGCCACAGCCAACACTGCTCCAGAGGCGTCAACTCGACTCAACACGACACTAGGACGCATCATCCATAGTCGACGCCGACTGACGGAGGCCTACTACAATCTTCATGACTTCAAAAAATGTGATAAAAATCTGCCAACGTATTTTTAAAGAGCTCTTGACAGAAGAAAAGATTGTCTTGTCTTCTAAAATCTGGATGGTTTCTGAAAGTTAGTGACTATTGAAACTAGTTTATATGTTTGTGTTGTGTTATTGAGGAATGACCTGTACTGTGTTTCTGTAATGTTTAAAATGTTTATGATCAAATAACGACTACATCATTTATTTTGTGTTTTTATAACGTTTATGATGTGTTCACACCCTTCAAACGAAGCTTTCACATAGATTTCTGAGTCTGATTTGATTTTGATTCTGTGTTGGGTGACTGTGCAGTACAACGTTTTGTGCCTACATGTATGGTGACATGCATGAACCTGACCCTTGGGAAAAAGATTACCATTTGCCAAATCACAATAACAGCAGGCTAGACCACATTTTATTGCCGAAACTCTCTCTGTCTGTCTGTCTGTCTTCGTGTCTGTCTCTGTCTGTCTGTCTCTCTGTCTGTCTCTCTCTCTGCCTGTCTGTCTGTCTCTCTCTCTGCCTCTCTGCCTCTCTCTCTCTCTCTCTCACACACACTCAGTGTCTCTCGCAGGATGAGCCTTGAACTTACCTGAAATGTAGGTTATAAAAAGAAATGACTGAAATGTGTGTGTTTGGGCTAACATCCGGTCCTGCGCATGCGCGCAAGGCTAGCTTTTGCCGACAAAGCAAGGTGTCGTCTTAATCAGGTGTAATGTGTGTTGTGCCACGCTGCTAAGTAGAAACTAATGTTTCGCTGTCGGCCTAACGAAGCACTTGCTGGGCCCCAGGCGACGGGCCAGGCTGGTGTGAGTGAGAAGAAATGGTTTGACTTACACACACACTACTCTCTGTCTGTGTGGGGGAGGGCGGGAGGCAGGGGGAAGGCAGACGGACAGACAGACAGACAGACAGACAAGGAGTCCTATTACCTTGAGGTTTTACTTCCGTCGGTCCTTGTCCTAGATAACAGCTGTTTCTGCGCTTTGTGGCGTGTGTGCACGGCTGTCAGCAGTATACACTGTGAGAAACAGTCTCCTCTTTCTTCTAATTTAATATTTCGTTCCGTTGTATTCTGTTTCGTATTTATCGATGTGTGTTCTTACAAAATGAATAGAAATATGGTTCACAAGCTTCTGCTTGTTGTATTCATTGTCCTGTTGTATGCTGCGATGTTTTTCCTTGAATAAAAAAAATCTGTTTGAAAAATAAAAGAAGAAATATTGAAGTTTTAAAACTAGACGAACATCAGCGTAAGTTAAACCCAGGAGAAACAGAGAAAGAATTCTTCTTTATAATGAAAATCCTCATTCTTGGAGTTATAACCTACATTTAGCATATGTTATCTCTTATTTGCAATTCAGTTTTTGGAATCTTTTATTTTCATGGACAAGCCAGTTTAGCAGGATTGTTGGTTGTTTTGGTTCAGGCATGGTCTGAAGATCCTGATGTTTTCAGTTCAGTCCCAGTGTGCGACATAAAAATGGACCTGTTGGCTGTCCATGAAAAGACTCCAGTCATTCCGGTGTCAGCTTAGCGTGTCATAGGTCACTTCACCATCCCACTCTCCTTTGGAAGACCTTGCCAATTTCAGTTCCAATTTCTCAAGATGATATCTCCGCGCTCGGAACAAATTCCATATACACTAACGTCACAGGTGCCACGTGTATGGTGACCGTGACACAAACCTTAAACCTGCACATAAACTTATGAGCTGGCCAGGAACTGAGGTCCTGTCTGGACTATGTTTTTACCTAGTCTATATTTTATACTGGTATTTTATCAGCCTACCACTGGAATAATCTTGGTTACATGTAATTGACATGTGTATCTGTGTATCTTACCTTCAAAAACTCCTCTCACATGACAGACCCCCTCCCCCCCACCCAGCCAATGCCCAAATGCTCAGCTGTCTATCAACTAGGTGAAGGCAATATTTTCTTAAACATAGATAGGTAAGTACGTAAGTGAGTGGGTAATTAATTAATTAAGTAAGTAAGTTGGTAAGTAAGTAGGTAAGTAAGTAGGTAAGTAAGTAAGGAAGTAAGTAGGTAAGTAAGTAAGTAAATAAAAAATGCAAGCAAGCAAGTAAGTAAGTAAGTAAGTAAGTAAAAAAAATGCAAGCAAGTAAGTAAGTAAGTAAGTAAGTAAGTGAATAAGAAATAAGTAAGTAGGTGAATAAATAAATACAAAACAAAGGAGTATGTAGATAAATAAACAGGTAAGAGATGAAAGTAACAAATAACAGTGCCAGCACAAAGGTTTAACACAGACTAAAGGATTTTGTCACATGGTCACAATCAGATTTGTATTGGGAGTACACAGAATTGTCCGAGTGTGACGTGTATGTCTTGAACAAACGCCGACCCGCAGGTAGATACCGGGACGTACCGTAACAGTCAGCGTATAGCACAGCCCTGTTACACGGTCTCGTATCGCTGAAGTAGTTCCATGGGTAATGTCAATTGTACTTTATTGTACGCATCTTCTAGGTCAATGGCTATAGATAGGGTTTCTTCTTTGTCCTGAAAACCTACGCAGACTTCGTGAGCAAAAGCAACTGCGACCTGAAATACAGTCTCAGACGTATTTGATCTAGAAGAAACTCTCATAGCATCGTGATCAACAGCCCCATTATCATGAAATCATCAAAACAGCCTTAGTCGTATTTGATGTAGAAGAAACTCGAATAGCATCACGATCAACAGCCCCATTATCATGAAATCATCAAAACAGCCTTAGTCGTATTTGATGTAGCAGAAACTCCCATAGCATCATGATCAACAGCCCCATTATCATGAAATCATCAAAACAGCCTTAGTCGTATTTGATGTAGCAGAAACTCTCATAGCATCATGATCAACAGCCCCATTATCATGAAATCATCAAAACAGCCTCAGTCGTATTTGATGTAGCAGAAACTCTCATAGCATCATGATCAACAGCCCCATTATCATGAAATCATCAAAACAGCCTTAGTCGTATTTGATGTAGCAGAAACTCCCATAGCATCATGATCAACAGCCCCATTATCATGAAATCATCAAAACAGCCTTAGTCGTATTTGATGTAGAAGAAACTCTCATAGCATCATGATCAACAGCCCCATTATCATGAAATCATCAAAACAGCCTTAGTTGTATGTGCTTTTGTTCTGTCTAGGATAGACTACTGTAATTCACTCCTGGCAGGGATTCCAAAATATTTGTTAGACCGACTTCAGCGAATCCAAAACAATGCTGCTAGGCTCGTCTGTAAAGCTTCTAGATCTGAACATATCACTCCTCTTCTTCGCTCTCTCCATTGGCTTCCTGTACCTGATCGTATATCGTACAAAGTATCTACTTTGACCTTTTCTGCTGTTTGTGGTTCTGGCCCAGAATATCTTTCTGAACTACTCCCAGTGTATACTCCATCCCGCCAACTGCGTTCCTCTTCTGACACTCGACTTCTCACGATACCATCTGCAAGAACTAAGACTTATGGTGAAAGGTCCTTCTCTTTCCAAGGTCCCAAAATATGGAACAAACTCCCTGGCAGCCTTCGTCACTCTGACTCCCTCGTCTCTTTCAAATCTGGTCTAAAGTCACATCTCTTCTCGAAGAGCTCGGATACGACTTAACAGAAGACATGTCTGTGAGTTACTATCACATGTGCATAAGCGAGTGTGTGCATGCATGTCAGTGTGTATGTGGGGGGGAGGAGGGGGGATAAATGTAGCTGTGTGCACGTGCGTGTATATTGTGTGAGTGGAAAACTTGGACATTGCTTAGTCTGTTAGTGACCGTACTTAGAATGTGTGTAAGTAAGTGGGAATGTATTTTATGTGCTTGTGTGTATAGGATGCTGACGTATGTGCGCATGTTAAACACGGTATTTTGTATCGGTTTGCTACCCTCTGTTGTCTAATGACTAGAGTGTTTGTGTCGATTTTGTAATGCAATACTATTTTGTATGTTATTGCTCATGTCATGTTTCTTTTTGTCTACAATGCCATGTCTATGTCCACGTAATGTGCTACAATTGTGTATAGACCTAGCATCGATTTGTGAAGCACCTTGAGCAGTTTGTCTGGATAGTGTGCTCAAAAAGTACCCATTATTATTATTATTATTATTATGTAGAAGAAACTCCCATAGCATCATGATCAACAGCCCCATTATCATGAAATCATCAAAACAGCCTTAGTCGTATTTGATGTAGCAGAAACTCTCATAGCATCATGATCAACAGCCCCATTATCATGAAATCATCAAAACTGTCAAAACATCATGAACATTGTCATAGATTCTGTGGTCATTCATGCACTGATCTAATGGTGATAATTGTGTTAACTTCAATTGAGTGTCCATGGTGTTAGTGGTTTAGTGTCCATGGTGTTAGTGTTTGAGTGTCCATGGTGTCAGTAGTTTAGTGTCCATGGTGTTAACGGTTTAGTGTCTATGGTATTAGTGTTTGAGTGTCCATGGTATTAGTGTTTGAGTGTCCATGGTATTAGTGTTTGAGTGTCCATGGTGTTAACGGTTTAGTGTCCATGGTGTTAACGGTTTAGTGTCCATGGTGTTAGTGTTTGAGTGTCTATGGTGTCAGTAGTTTAGTGTCCATGGTGTTAACGGTTTAGTGTCCATGGTGTTAGTGTTTGAGTGTCTATGGTGTCAGTAGTTTAGTGTCCATGGTGTTAACGGTTTAGTGTCCATGGTGTTAACGGTTTAGTGTCCATGGTGTTAGTGTTTGAGTGTCTATGGTGTTAACGGTTTAGTGTCTATGGTGTTAACGGTTTAGTGTCCATGGTGTTAGTGTTTGAGTGTCCATGGTGTTAGTGTTTGAGTGTCTATGGTGTTAACGGTTTAGTGTCTATGGTGTTAACGGTTTAGTGTCCATGGTGTTAGTGGTTTAGTGTCCATGGTGTTAGTGGTTTAGTGTCCATGGTGTTAGTGTTTGAGTGTCCATGGTGTTAACGGTTTAGTGTCTATGGTGTTAACGGTTTAGTATCCATGGTGTTAGTGGTTTAGTGTCCATGGTGTTAACGGTTTAGTGTCCATGGTGTTAGTGGTTTAGTGTCCATGGTGTTAACGGTTTAGTGTCCATGGTGTTAACGGTTTAGTGTCCATGGTGTTAACGGTTTAGTGTCCATGGTGTTAACGGTTTAGTGTCCATGGTGTTAACGGTTTAGTGTCCATGGTGTTAGTGGTTTAGTGTCCATGGTGTTAACGGTTTAGTGTCCATGGTGTTAACGGTTTAGTGTCCATGGTGTTAGTGGTTTAGTATCCATGGTGTTAACGGTTTAGTGTCCATGGTGTTAGTGTTTGAGTGTCTATGGTGTTAACGGTTTAGTGTCCATGGTGTTAGCGGTTTAGTGTCCATGGTGTTAGTGTTTGAGTGTCCATGGTGTTAACGATTTAGTGTCCATGGTGTAAACGGTTTAGTGTCCAGGGTGTTAGTGGTTTAGTGTCCATGGTGTTAGTGGTTTAGTGTCCATGGTGTTAGTGTTTGAGTGTGTATGGTGATAGTGGTTTAGTGTCCATGGTGTTAGTGGTTTAGTGTCCATGGTGTTAGTGGTTTAGTGTCCATGGTGTTAGTGGTTTAGTGTCCATGGTGTTAGTGGTTTAGTGTCCATGGTGTTAACGGTTTAGTGTCCATGGTGTTAGTGGTTTAGTGTCCATGGTGTTAGTGTTTGAGTGTCCATGGTGTTAACGGTTTAGTGTCTATGGTGTTAACGGTTTAGTGTCCATGGTGTTAACGGTTTAGTGTCCATGGTGTTAGTGTTTGAGTGTCCATGGTGTTAGTGGTTTAGTGTCCATGGTGTTAGTGGTTTAGTGTCCATGGTGTTAGTGGTTTAGTGTCCATGGTGTTAACGGTTTAGTGTCCATGGTGTTAGTGGTTTAGTGTCCATGGTGTTAGTGGTTTAGTGTCCATTGTGTTAACGGTTTAGTGTCCATGGTGTTAGTGGTTTAGTGTCCAGGGTGTTAGTGGTTTAGTGTCCATGGTGTCAGTGGTTTAGTGTGTATGGTGTCAGTGGTTTAATGTGTGTGGTGTTAGTGGTTTAGTGTGTATGGTGTCAATGGTTTAGTGTGTATGGTGTCAGTGGTTTAGTGTCTATGGTGTTAGTGGTTTAGTGTGTATGGTGTCAGTGGTTTAGTGTCTTTGGTGTCAGTGGTTTAGTGTGTATGGTGTTAGTGGTTTAGTGTGTATGGTGTTAGTGGTTTAGTGTGTATGGTGTTAGTGGTTTAGTGTGTATGGTGTTAGTGGTTTAGTGTCCATGGTGTCAGTGGTTTAGTGTGTATGGTGTCAGTGGTTTAGTGTGTATGGTGTTAGTGGTTTAGTGTGTATGGTGTCAGTGGTTTAGTGTCCATGGTGTCAGTGGTTTAGTGTGTATGGTGTTAGTGGTTTAGTGTGTATGGTGTTAGTGGTTTAGTGTGTATGGTGTCAGTGGTTTAGTGTCCATGGTGTCAGTGGTTTAGTGTGTATGGTGTTAGTGGTTTAGTGTGTATGGTGTCAGTGGTTTAGTGTCCTTGGTGTCAGTGGTTTAGTGTCCATGTGTCAGTGGTTTAGTGTCTATGGTGTTAGTGGTTTAGTGTCCATGGTGTTAGTGGTTTAGTGTGTGTGGTGTTAGTGGTTTAATGTGTATGGTGTTAGTGGTTTATTGTCCATGGTGTTAGTGGTTTAGTGTCCATGGTGTCATTGGTTTAATGTGTTTGGTGTTAGTGGTTTAGTGTCCATGGTGTTAGTGGTTTAGTGTGTATGGTGTTAGTGGTTTAGTGTCCATGGTGTTAGTGGTTTAGTGTGTGTGGTGTCAGTGGTTTAGTGTGTATGGTGTTAGTGGTTTAGTGTCTATAGTGTTAGTGGTTTAGTGTCCATGGTGTCAGTGGTTTTGTGTCCATGGTGTCAGTGGTTTAGTGTCTATGGTGTCAGTGGTTTTGTGTCCATGGTGTCAGTAGTTTAGTGTGTATGGTGTTAGTGGTTTAGTGTCTATGGTGTTAGTGGTTTAGTGTGTGTGGTGTTAGGGGTTTAGTGTCTATGGTGTCAATGGTTTAGTGTCTATGGTGTTAGTGGTTTTGTGTCCATGGTGTCAGTGGTTTAGTGTGTGTGGTGTCAGTGGTTTAGTGTGTGTGTGTGTCAGTGGTTTAGTGTGTATGGTGTCAGTGGTTTAGTGTGTATGGTGTTAGTGGTTTAGTGTCTATGGTGTCAGTGGTTTAGTGTCTATGGTGTTAATGGTTTTGTGTCCATGGTGTTAGTGGTTTAGTGTCCATGGTGTTAGTGGTTTAGTGTGTATGGTGTCTGTGGTTTAGTGTGTGTGGTGTCAGTGGTTTAGTGTGTATAGTGTTAGTGGTTTAGTGTCTATGGTGTCAGTGGTTTAGTGTGTATGGTGTCAGTGGTTTAGTGTGTATGGTGTCAGTGGTTGAGTGTGTGTGGTGCCAGTAATTGAGTGTGTATGGTGTCAGTGGTTTAGTGTGTATGGTGTCAGTGGTTTAGTGTCCATGGTGTTAGTGGTTTAGTGTGTATGGTGTTAGTGGTTTAGTGTGTATGGTGTCAGTGGTTTAGTGTCCATGGTGTTAGTGGTTTAGTGTCCATGGTGTTAGTGGTTTAGTGTGTATGGGTGGTTAGTGGTTTAGTGTGTATGGTGTCAGTGGTTTAGTGTATATGGTGTTAGTTGTTTAGTGTGTATGGTGTCAGTGGTTTAGTGTCCATGGTGTCAGTGGTTTAGTGTCCATGGTGTCAGTGGTTTAGTGTGTATGGTGTTAGTGGTTTAGTGTGTATGGTGTTAGTTGTTTAGTGTGTATGGTGTCAGTGGTTTAGTGTCCATGGTGTCAGTGGTTTAGTGTCCATGGTGTTAGTGGTTTAGTGTCCATGGTGTTAGCGGTTTAGTGTCCATGGTGTCAGTGGTTTAATGTGTTTGGTGTTAGTGGTTTAGTGTCCATGGTGTTAGTGGTTTAGTGTGTATGGTGTTAGTGGTTTAGTGTCCATGGTGTTAGTGGTTTAGTGTGTATGGTGTCAGTGGTTTAGTGTGTATGGTGTCAGTGGATTAGTGTGTATGGTGTCAGTGTTTTAGTGTGTATGGTGTCAGTGGTTTAGTGTGTATGGTGTCAGTGGTTGAGTGTGTATGGTGTCAGAGGTTTAGTGTCCATGGTGTTAGTGGTTTAGTGGGTATGGTGTTAGTGGTTTAGTGTCTGTGGTGTCAGTGGTTTAGTGTGTATGGTGTCAGTGGTTTAGTGTCCATGGTGTTAGTGGTTTAGTGTGTATGGTGTCAGTGGTTTAGTGTCCATTGTGTTAGTGGTTTAGTGTGTATGGTGTTAGTGGTTTAGTGTCCATGGTGTTAGTGGTTTAGTGTGTATGGTGTTAGTGGTTTAGTGTGTATGGTGTCAGTGGTTTAGTGTGTATGATGTTAGTAGTTTAGTGTCCATGGTGTTAGTGGTTTAGTGTCCATGGTGTTTATGGTTTAGTGTCTATGGTGTTATAGGTTTTGTGTTCATGGTGTTAGTGGTTTAGTGTCCATGGTGTTAGTGGTTTAGTGTGTATGGTGTCTGTGGTTTAGTGTGTGTGGTGTCAGTGGTTTAGTGTGTATGGTGTCAGTGGTTTAGTGTGTATGGTGTTAGTGGTTTAGTGTGTATGGTGTCAATGGTTTAGTGTGTGTGGTGTTAGTGGTTTAGTGTGTATAGTGTCAGTGGTTTAGTGTCTATGGTGTTAGTGGTTTTGTGTCCATGGTGTTTGTGGTTTAGTGTGTATGGTGTTAGTGGTTTAGTGTCTATGGTGTCAGTGGTTTAGTGTGTATGGTGTTAATGGTTTAGTGTGTATGGTGTTAGTGGTTTAGTGTGTATTGTGTTAGTGGTTTAGTATGTATGGTGTCAGTGGTTTAGTGTGTATGGTGTCAGTGGTTTAGTGTGTATGGTGTCTGTGGTTTAGTGTGTATGGTGTCAGTGGTTTATTGTCCATGGTGTCAATGGTTTAGTGTGTATGGTGTCAGTGGTTTAGCGTCCATGGTTTTAGTGGTTTAGTGTGTATGGTGTTAGTGGTTTTGTGTGTATGGTGTTAGTGGTTTAGTGTCCATGGTGTTAGTGGTTTAGTGTCTTTGGTGACAGTTGTTTAGTGTCCATGGTGTTAGTGGTTTAGTGTGTATTGTGTTAGTGGTTTAGTGTGTATGGTGTCAGTGGTTTAGTGTGTATGGTGTTAATGGTTTAGTGTGTATGGTGTTAGTGGTTTATTGTCCATGGTGTTAGTGGTTTAGGGTCTATGGTGTCAGTGGTTTTATGTCCATGGTGTTAGTGGTTTAGTGTCCATGGTGTCAGTGGTTTAGTGTCCATGGTGTTAGTGGTTTAGTGTTATTGTGTTAGTGGTTTAGTGTGTATGGTGTCAGTGGTTTAGTGTGTATGGTGTTAGTGGTTTAGTGTCCATGGTGTCAGTGGTTTAGTGTGTATGGTGTCAGTGGTTTAGTGTGTATGGTGTCAGTGGTGTAGTGTCTATGGTGTCAGTGGTTTAGTGTCTATGGTGTTAGTGGTTCAGTGTCCATGGTGTTTATGGTTTAGTGTGTATGGTGTCTGTGGTTTAGTGTGTGTGGTGTAAGTGGTTTTGTGTGTATGGTGTCAGTGGTTTAGTGTGTATGGTGTCAGTGGTTTAGTGTGTATGGTGTTAGTGGTTTAGTGTCTATGGTGTCAGTGGTTTAGTGTCTATGGTGTTAGTGGTTTTGTGTCCATGGTGTTAGTGGTTTAGTGTGTGTGGTGTGAGTGGTTTAGTGTGTATGGTGTTAGTGGTTTTTGTGTCCATGGTGTTAGTGGTTTAGTGTGTGTGGTGTTAGTGGTTTAGTGTCTATGGTGTCTGTGATTTAGTGTCTATGGTGTTAGTGGTTTTGTGTCCATATGTGTTAGTGGTTTAGTGTGTATGGTGTTAGTGGTTTAGTGTGTATGGTGTTAATGGTTTAGTGTGTATGGTATCAGTGGTTTAGTGTGTATGTTGTTAGTGGTTTAGTGTGTATGGTGTTAGTGGTTTAGTGTGTATGGTGTTAGTGGTTTAATGTGTATGGTGTTAGTGGTTTGTGTGTATAGTGTTAGTGGTTTAGTGTGTATGGTGTCAGTGGTTTTGTGTGTATGGTGTTAGTGGTTTAGTGTGTGTGGTGTCTGTGGTTTAGTGTCCATGGTGTCAGTGGTTTAGTGTGTATGGTGTCAGTGGTTTAGTGTGTATGGTGTCAGTGGTTTAGTGTGTATGGTTTCAGTGGTTTAGTGTGTGTGTGGTGTTAGTGGTTTAGTGTGTATGGTGTCAGTGGTTTAGCGTCCATGGTGTTAGTGGTTTAGTGTGTGTGGTGTTAGTGGTTTAGTGTCCAGGGTGTTAGCGGTTTAGTGTCCATGGTGTTAGTGGTTTAGTGTCCAGGGTGTTAGTGGTTTAGTGTCCAGGGTGTTAGCGGTTTAGTGTCCATGGTTTTAGTGGTTTAGTGTCCAGGGTGTTAGTGGTTTAGTGTCCATGGTGTTAGTGGTTTAGTGTGTATGGTGTTAGTGGTTTAGTGTGTATGGTGTTAGTGGTTTAGTGTGTATGGTGTTAGTGGTTTAGTGTCCATGGTGTCAGTGGTTTAGTGTCCATGGTGTCAGTGGTTTAGTGTATGTGGTGTTAGTGGTTTAGTGTCCATGGTGTCAGTGGTTTAGTGTCCATGGTGTTAGCGGTTTAGTGTCCAAAGTGTTAGCGGTTTAGTGTCCATGGTGTTAGTGGTTTAGTGTCCATGGTGTCAGTGGTTTAGTGTCCATGGTGTCAGTGGTTTAGTGTATGTGGTGTCAGTGGTTTAGTGTCCATGGTGTTAGCGGTTTAGTGTCCAAAGTGTTAGCGGTTTAGTGTCCAAAGTGTCAGTGGTTTAGTGTCCATGGTGTTAGTGGTTTAGTGTCCAGGGTGTTAGAGGTTTAGTGTCCATGGTGTTAGTGGTTTAGTGTCCAGGGTGTTAGTGGTTTAGTGTCCAGGGTGTTAGTGGTTTAGTGTCCATGGTGTTAGTGGTTTAGTGTCCAGGGTGTTAGTGGTTTAGTGTCCATGGTGTTAGTGGTTTAGTGTCCATGGTGTTAGTGGTTTAGTGTCCAGGGTGTTAGTGGTTTAGTGTCCAGGGTGTTAGTGGTTTAGTGTCTATGGTGTCAGTGGTTTAGTGTCCATGGTGTCAGTGGTTTAGTGTATGTGGTGTTAGTGGTTTAGTGTCCATGGTGTTAGTGGTTTAGTGTCCAGGGTGTTAGTGGTTTAGTGTCCAGGGTGTTAGTGGTTTAGTGTCCAGGGTGTTAGTGGTTTAGTGTCTATGGTGTCAGTGGTTTAGTGTCCATGGTGTCAGTGGTTTAGTGTATGTGGTGTTAGTGGTTTAGTGTCCATGGTGTTAGTGGTTTAGTGTCCAGGGTGTTAGTGGTTTAGTGTCCAGGGTGTTAGTGGTTTAGTGTCTATGGTGTCAGTGGTTTAGTGTCCAGGGTGTTAGTGGTTTAGTGTCCAGGGTGTTAGTGGTTTAGTGTCCATGGTGTTAGTGGTTTAGTGTCCAGGGTGTTAGTGGTTTAGTGTCCAGGGTGTTAGAGGTTTAGTGTCCATGGTGTTAGTGGTTTAGTGTCCAGGGTGTTAGTGGTTTAGTGTCCAGGGTGTTAGTGGTTTAGTGTCCATGGTGTTAGTGGTTTAGTGTCCAGGGTGTTAGTGGTTTAGTGTCCATGGTGTTAGTGGTTTAGTGTCCATGGTGTTAGTGGTTTAGTGTCCAGGGTGTTAGTGGTTTAGTGTCCAGGGTGTTAGTGGTTTAGTGTCTATGGTGTCAGTGGTTTAGTGTCCATGGTGTCAGTGGTTTAGTGTATGTGGTGTTAGTGGTTTAGTGTCCATGGTGTTAGTGGTTTAGTGTCCAGGGTGTTAGTGGTTTAGTGTCCAGGGTGTTAGTGGTTTAGTGTCCAGGGTGTTAGTGGTTTAGTGTCTATGGTGTCAGTGGTTTAGTGTCCATGGTGTCAGTGGTTTAGTGTATGTGGTGTTAGTGGTTTAGTGTCCATGGTGTTAGTGGTTTAGTGTCCAGGGTGTTAGTGGTTTAGTGTCCAGGGTGTTAGTGGTTTAGTGTCTATGGTGTCAGTGGTTTAGTGTGTATGGTGTCAGTGGTTTAGTATCTATGGTGTCATTGGTTCAACATGGGAGCCATCATCTGATGTCAACGGTAGAGGTCTCCTTTCCGGCGTTTCTCTCACTTGGTCTGGCTCCATGAGTTCTGTCGTTAACAGGGGGTTTAGTAGGCAGTGTCCTTAGTATGTTGAGTCAGAAAGCCACTGCTGAACTCCCCCGAAATGACTTAGCAGCAGTGCAGGGTCTCCTATGGTCAGTGGACATGTGGCGGCTTGACTTCATTAGCTGTGTGGATTTTCTGAGAGCTGGACTGTGACTGAATGAACATGGGGTTGGCGAAGTGTTGTTGAGCTGGAACGGCTGGCCAGGGGTCAATGCCACTGAGGACGAACAGAAGTCAGGATAGAACATTTGTTTTTGTTGTTTGTCCTTCGTTGTCGAAGAAGACCACGACTTCCATTTTGACTAGTGGATTGGTGATTGTGTGTCCAGAGGTGGCTGGTGAGGCCAGTCCGGGCCAGGAAGGCTCGTCCATACGTAGGGCAAACGTGGGTTGGTACAGCTGTAGAATTGGATCTCATTTTCTCCGAGCCTGTGCTGTACGTCTTCTCTCTGCTGCTCTTGCTCCGATGGTCAGCTTGCCTCGCCAGTTTGGTCGATCTAATGCATAAGAGAAAATATAAGCATACTATCGACTGAATGGGAAAATATAAAATCAAGAGGTATGGCTGATGTAAATGGATCGTGTCCAGTGCAACGAATTCAGTCTGACCTTGGAACAGGAAAAAAAACATCCTAAATCAACAGCCGAAAATTTGAGCCTGTCTGGTCTGGTTGTATTAATTACGCGTTCTGATTCTTTTTTTTCGTGTTTTTCTTTATCTGGTTCCTGTTTGCTTGAACGCGGGCAGTCACGCTTGTTTTGGCTTTCATATACTCCATGTTGTTACACGCATGCTGGGTATTTCCATGTTTTTGTTAGCCAGCCCCTGAACATGACTGACAGGATCTTTATTGTGTACATTTGGTATTCTGTATACATGTACACACGTAGGGTGTTTAGTCACTGGCAGGTCTGTATACATGTACACACGTAGCGTGTTTAGTCACTGGCAGGTCTGTATACATATACACACGTAGCGTGTTTAGTCACTGGCAGGTCTGTATACATGTACACACGTAGCGTGTTTAGTCACTGGCAGATCTGTATACATATACACACGTAGCGTGTTTAGTCACTGGCAGGTCTGTATACATGTACACACGTAGCGTGTTTAGTCACTGGCAGATCTGTATACATGTACACACGTAGCGTGTTTAGTCACTGGCAGGACTGTCTACATATACACACGTAGGGTGTTTAGTCACTGGCAGGTCTGTATACATATACACACGTACTGTGTTTAGTCACTGGCAGGTCTGTATACATGTACACACGTAGGGTGTTTAGTCACTGGCAGGTCTGTATACATATACACACGTAGGGTGTTTAGTCACTGGCAGGTCTGTATACATGTACACACGTAGGGTGTTTAGTCACTGGCAGGTCTGTATACATATACACACGTAGGGTGTTTAGTCACTGGCAGGTCTGTATACATGTACACACGTAGCGTGTTTAGTCACTGGCAGGTCTGTATACATGTACACACGTAGGGTGTTTAGTCACTGGCAGGTCTGTATACATATACACACGTAGGTGTTTAGTCACTGGCAGTCTGTATACATTACACACGTAGGGTGTTTAGTCACTGGCAGGTCTGTATACATATACACACGTACTGTGTTTAGTCACTGGCAGGTCTGTATATGTGTACACACGTACTGTGTTTAGTCACTGCAGGTCTGTATAATGTACACACGTAGGGTGTTTAGTCACTGGCAGGTCTGTATACATATACACACGTAGGTGTTTAGTCACTGGCAGGTCTGTATATTTACACACGTACTGTGTTTAGTCACTGGCAGGTCTGTATACATGTACACACGTAGGGTGTTTAGTCACTGGCAGGTCTGTATACATATACACACGTAGGTGTTTAGTCACTGGCAGGTCTGTATAGTGTACACACGTACTGTGTTTAGTCACTGGCAGGTCTGTATAATTGTACACACGTAGCTGTGTTTAGTCACTGGCAGGTCTGTATACTGTACACACGTAGCGTGTTTAGTCACTGGCAGGTCTGTATACATATACACACGTAGCGTGTTTAGTCACTGGCAGATCTGTATACATGTACACACGTAGCGTGTTTAGTCACTGGCAGGTCTGTATACATGTACACACGTAGGGTGTTTAGTCACTGGCAGGTCTGTATACATATACACACGTAGCGTGTTTAGTCACTGGCAGGTCTGTATACATGTACACACGTAGGTGTTTAGTCACTGGCAGGTCTGTATACATGTACACACGTAGGGTGTTTAGTCACTGGCAGGTCTGTATACATGTACACACGTAGGGTGTTTAGTCACTGGCAGTCTGTATACATGTACACACGTAGGGTGTTTAGTCACTGGCAGGTCTGTATACATGTACACACGTAGGGTGTTTAGTCACTGGCAGGTCTGTATACATGTACACACGTAGGGTGTTTAGTCACTGGCAGGTCTGTATACATATACACACGTAGGGTGTTTAGTCACTGGCAGGTCTGTATACATGTACACACGTAGGTGTTTAGTCACTGGCAGGATCTGTATACATGTACACACGTAGGGTGTTTTAGTCACTGGCAGATCTGTATACATTACACACGTAGGGTGTTTAGTCACTGGCAGATCTGTATACATGTACACACGTAGGGTGTTTAGTCACTGGCAGGTCTGTATACATGTACACACGTAGGGTGTTTAGTCACTGGCAGATCTGTATACATGTACACACGTAGGGTGTTTAGTCACTGGCAGTCTGTATACATATACACACGTAGGTGTTTAGTCACTGGCAGGTCTGTATACATTACACACGTAGCGTGTTTAGTCACTGGCAGGTCTGTAATGCTGTACACACGTAGGTGTTTAGTCACTGGCAGGTCTGTATACATATACACACGTAGGTGTTTAGTCACTGGCAGGTCTGTATATGTTACACACGTAGGGTGTTAGTCACTGGCAGGTCTGTATATGTGTACACACGTAGGGTTTTAGTCACTGGCAGATCTGTATATGTGTACACACGTAGGGTATTTAGTCACTGGCAGTCTGTAATATGTGTACACACGTAGGGTGTTTAGTCACTGGCAGGTCTGTATATGTGTACACACGTAGGGTGTTTAGTCACTGGCAGGTCTGTAATATGTGTACACACGTAGGGTGTTTAGTCACTGGCAGTCTGTATATTGTACACACGTAGGGTGTTTAGTCACTGGCAGATCTGTATATGTGTACACACGTAGGGTGTTTAGTCACTGGCAGGTCTGTATATGTGTACACACGTAGGGTATTTAGTCACTGGCAGATCTGTATATGTGTACACACGTAGGGTTTATCACTGGCAGTCTGTATATGTGTACACGTGTTAGTCACGCAGGCGTTGTACACACGTAGGTTTAGTCACTGGCAGGTCTGTATACATATACACACGTAGGGTGATTAGTCACTGGCAGATCTGTATATGTGTACACACGTAGGGTATTTAGTCACTGGCAGGTCTGTATATGTGTACACACGTAGGGTGTTTAGTCACTGGCAGGTCTGTATATGTGTACACACGTAGGGTATTTAGTCACTGGCAGGTCTGTATAGTGTACACACGTAGCGTGTTTAGTCACTGGCAGGTCTGTATACATATACACACGTAGGGTGTTTAGTCACTGGCAGATCTGTATACATGTACACACGTAGTGTTTTAGTCACTGGAAAGGTCTGCATGCATCACGACCTGGTAGATGGAAACATCCCCACACTTTGCCCATCTGGACAGATGTGCAGGCGGATCGAAGCTGGACATTCCAGTTAGAGTATGATGACATTCACACACCTGACACAAACCCTCCCTTACCTGAAATATTATCTACATAGGTTAGAGGTATGACGTCATTCACACACCTGACACAAACCCACCCTTACCTGAAATATTTATCTACATAGGTTAGAGGTATGACGTCATTCACACACCTGACACAAACCCTCCCTTACCTGAAATATTTATCTACATAGGTTAGAGTATGCGATCATTCACACACTGACACAAACCCACCCTTACCTGAAATATTTATCTACATAGGTTAGAGGTATGACGTATTCACACACCTGACCAACCTCCTTACCTGAAATATTATCTACATAGTTGAAATCTGATGCCATTACACACGTACACAAACCCTCCCTTACCTGAAATATTATCTACACAGGTTAGAGGTCTGATGTCATTCACACACCTGACCCTTACCTGAAATATCTATCTACATAGTTGAAATATCTATCCACATAGGACTGCTTGCTTCCAGTCTTACTGTGCCAGTCATTCTGATAATGTCATCTTATAGCTGTATACAGTATGAGTTTTTTTTCCAATTTCTTTCTTGCACGATAATTGTTTGTATCATTCACTGTGATTTGAAAAGAACATATCTTGCACAGCATGGGGGCAAAAGGTCTTTCTCTCTCTCTCTCTCTCCCTCTCTTTCTCTCTGTCTCTGTCTCTCTCTCTTTCTCTCTGTCTCTTTCTCTCTGTCTGTCTCTCTCTCCCTCTCTCTCTCTCTTTCCCTCTCTCTCTCTCTCTCATAAACACACACACACACACACACACACACACATAGACACGCACAAAGACGCCACACACACACAGACACCACAACCACAGACACACACACACACACACACACACGCACAAAGACGCCACACACACACACACACACACACACACACAGCACAGCACAAAGACGCCACACACACACAGACACCACAACCACAGACAGACAGACAACACACACACACACACACACCACACCACACACCACGACACACCACACAAGACACACAACACACACACACAGACACACACAAGACACACACAACACAACAACCACACACAACAAACAAACAATCAAACAAACACACGCACATACAATGAATGTTTTTTTTTCTCAAATCCTTTTAGGATGCCAGTATGATTTATTTTGTAAGCTATACATATATCAGCTTTCCAAGTAGCTACTGTGGGATTTGTGCAGAGGGCATAATTATGGAAATATTGGACAATCCTGATGGATGCTCAAGCCAATTGAAAATTCATAATTCAACATTTTATAGCTCAGCATTTCCGACGTGCATCAAACTTGTGGACACGATCCGATACTGTTCCGCTTTGAGCAAACACAGGATTGCATCACCATGTTCACGTCAAAGTGACGACTGGCTTGTCTCCCCTGTTGCATGCTTCTGTCCTTGTTTTCTTTTTTGCTTTGCGTTTGCGCATCTTTTTAAAGGAAAAGATTGTCCTTCTTCGACTTCAAGCAGACGACAAGTAGTTCGCTAATCAGACATCACCTTCCCACCACCCCGTCACCGTCAATACCACCACCACCCTCCCCCCTCTCTCTCTGTCTCTGTCTCTGTCTCTGTCTCTCTTTGTCTTTTGTTTGTATCTTTCTGTCTCTGTCTGGCTTTGTCTCTCTGTGTCTGTGTCTCTGTCTGTCTGTCTGTCTCTTTGTCTCTTGTCTGTCTGTCTCTCTCTCTGTCGGTGTGTGTGTGTCTGTCTCTCGCTCTCTTGCTCTCTCTCTCTCACTCACTCTGTCTGTCTGTCTGTCTGTCTGTCTGTCTCTCTCTCTCTCCAATTGACTACAATGCTCATGGCATCGCAATAGGAATCTTTATTAAATGTGCTGAAGACCTGGTAATACCCTTTATTACAGAACTGTTCAATAGACTGTACATGTACGAGTCCTATCGTTTCCAAGAATACTGCGTGTAAATCTGTAATAACAGCCTTGTTTAAAAAAGGAGACAAACAAAATCCAGATAATTACCGAGTTTCAGTTTCAGTTTCAGTTTCTCAAGATGACGTCTCCGCGCTCGGAACGAATTCCATATGCACTGACGTCACGGGTGCCACGTGCATTAGACCGGTGAGACAGGCTAGTTTTACCCTACTGATGACAAGTCTTGATGGAGGCAGACACAAGTAGATCACTCATAAGGAAGATTAGGAAAAGACAAGCAACATTTGTAGGCCATTTTATGAGGAAGGGGGATTTGGAGCACCTGGTCACGGCGGGAAAGCTGGAGGGAAAGAGAGCACCAGGTAGACCCAGGGAGAATTGCTGGACGGACTTGCAGAATGGCTGGGGACGGGAAGGGTGGGAGAGATGCTAGGGGCAACGAGAGATAGAGGCAGATGGAAGTCCATGATCGCCAACGCCATGCGGCAGGGCACCTGATGATGATGATGATGACAAGTCGTTGCTACGGTAATTCTGATCAGTACGAGAGGAACCGCAGATTCAGACATTTGGTTTACGTGCTTGGCTGATAATTACCGAGGCATTTCTTATTAAGAGTCTTCACCTTTATTCTGAAAAGAGACTGTGTACATGGGAAGAACAAAGAGACTGTGTACATGGCAGAGAACAAAGAGACTGTGTACATGGGCAGAGAACAAAGAGACTGTGTACATGGGCAGAGAACAAAGAGACTGTGTACATGGGCAGAGAACAAAGAGACTGTGTACATGGCAGAGAACAAAGAGACTGTTACATGGGCAGAGAACAAAGAGACTGTGTACATGGGCAGAGAACAAAGAGACTGTATACATGGACAGAGAACAAAGAGACTGTGTACATGGACAGAGAACAAAGAGACTGTATACATGGGCAGAGAACAAAGAGACTGTGTACATGGGCAGAGAACAAAGAGACTGTGTACATGGGCAGAGAACGAGGGCAAGATTAGTGAAGAACAGGCAGGGTTTCTCAACTATTGATCAAATTTTCACTTAAGTTCCTACAGTAAGAAATGCCTTTGATAGTAGACGTCATCAGAAGGTTTAAGCTGCTTTTATTGACTGTAAAAAAGCTTTTGATATTTTCGATCGTGACCAGTTATGGAACATACTGTAAAAGTTACAAATATCGACGAAAATGATTAATATGTTAAAATCTATGTACAAGTCAGTTGAATCATTTGTAAAATGGGGAGCTAAAATCTCAGATTTCTTCCAATGTCCAAATGGAGTAAAACAAGGATGTCTGTTAAGTCCCCTTGTTTTTTCACTTCTGATATCTAAGGTAGCTGATGTCGTTAAAAAACAAACAAATAAACAAACCAACAAATAAAAACAAACAAACAACAACAAAAACACCCCCCCCCAAAAAAAAAACAACAAAAAAACACACAAAAAAACAGGGAAAACATGGCATCATGATGGTTCTTAAAATTCGATGAAATTGTCCCACTATCATTTGCTGATGACACTGTACTCTTATCATCCACGCCGTCAGTAACACAAAACCAAGTAAACTTAAAGAAAACTTCAGTTATCACTGTATATCTAAAAAAAGAAGGTGGGTACACTGCAGCCACAGTAAAATGGTTCTGTAATAATAATGAAACTGAAATAGTAAATCGCTACAAGTATTTGGGATTCACATTCTCAACGTAACCGTTCTTTAGCACTGCCTGTGACGAATTTTCCTGCAAAGCAAAGTTGTAGATTTGATGAAAATTATGTGGTCCCTCGGTTCCTTGAACACTACCGTTTTCTTTCAATTGTTTGATGCACAGGTTAAACGTACGTTGTTATGTGCATGAGAAATTTGGGGTATGTCAAGGTTTGCTGTTACAGAGACAGCCATATGTTTGGATGC
>JAPXFY010000023.1:1712597-1715097 GCA_030674185.1 Monoplex corrugatus
ATACACTATATGATACTAACAAACCATTATACACTATATGATACTAACAAACCATTATACACTATATGATACCAACCATTATACACTATATGATACCAACAAACCATTATACACTATATGATACCAACACCATTATACCCTATATGATACCAACAAACCATTATACACTATATGATACCAACAAACCATTATACACTATATGATACCAACAAACCACTATACACTATATGATACCAACAAACCATATATACACTATATGATACCAACAAACCATTATACACTATATGATACCAACCATTATACACTATATGATACCAACAAACCATTATACACTATATGATACCAACACCATTTACCCTATATGATACCAACAAACCATTATACACTATATGATACCAACAAACCATTGTACACTATATGATACTAACAAACCATTATACACTATATGATACTAACAAACCATTATACACTATATGATACCAACCATTATACACTATATGATACCAACAAACCATTATACACTATATGATACCAACAAACCATTATACACTATATGATACCAACAAACCATTATACACTATATGATACCAACAAACCATTATACACTATATGATACTAACAAACCATTATACACTATATGATACATACAAACCATTATACACTATATGATACCAACAAACCATTATACACTATATGATACCAACAAACCATTGTACACTATATGATACCAACAAACCATTGTACACTATATGATACCAACAAACCATTATACACTATATGATACCAACAAACCATTGTACACTATATGATACTAACAAACCATTATACACTATATGATACTAACAAACCATTATACACTATATGATACCAACCATTATACACTATATGATACCAACACCATTATACACTATATGATACCAACACCATTATACACTATATGATACCAACACCATTATACACTATATGATACCAACACCATTATACACTATATGATACCAACACCATTATACACTATATGATACCAACAAACCATTATACACTATATGATACCAACAAACCATTATACACTATATGATACCAACAAACCATTATACACTATATGATACCAACAAACCATTGTACACTATATGATACCAACAAACCATTGTACACTATATGATACCAACACCATTATACACTATATGATACCAACACCATTATACACTATATGATACCAACAAACCATTGTACACTATATGATACCAACAAACCATTGTACACTATATGATACCAACAAACCATTGTACACTATATGATACCAACAAACCATTGTACACTATATGATACCAACAAACCATTGTACACTATATGATACCAACAAACCACTATACACTATATGATACCAACAAACCATTATACACTATATGATACCAACACCATTATACACTATATGATACCAACAAACCATTGTACACTATATGATACCAACAAACCATTGTACACTATATGATACCAACAACCATTATACACTATATGATACCAACAAACCATTGTACAATATATGATACCAACACCATTATACACTATATGATACCAACAAACCATTGTACACTATATGATACCAACAAACCATTGTACACTATATGATACCAACAAACCATTGTACACTATATGATACCAACAAACCATTATACACTATATGATACCAACAAACCATTATACACTATATGATACCAACAAACCACTATACACTATATGATACCAACAAACCATTATACACTATATGATACCAACAAACCATTATACACTATATGATACCAACAAACCATTATACACTATATGATACCAACAAACCATTATACACTATATGATACCAACAAACCACTATACACTATATGATACCAACAAACCATTATACACTATATGATACCAACAAACCATTATACACTATATGATACCAACAAACCATTGTACACTATATGATACTAACAAACCATTGTACACTATATGATACTAACAAACCATTATACACTATATGATACCAACAAACCATTATACACTATATGATACTAACGAAATAAAGGCACTTGTAAGTGCGTCTAACCAAAACTTAGCAGTAGTTTTGTCTAATTACATTACACACTGCACGTGCCTCATTTGCATATGACAGCGTCGGGGCAAAAAAAAAGATTAAAAAAAACTTTGACGTCACTTCCGTGTGATCCTCAAAAGCCGCGGGCTTGTGACAAATTGCTCATAAATATGCTGATGGGGCACTTCAAAGAGGGAATATGCAAACGACGCGCCGTACTTATCCCTCTCCTTCCTGGCCTTTGTTTCTCCTTTAATCACACACAGGCCCCGCTTCAAGTTGTGTCAGTTATGTCCCTGTGATGAAAATTGCATGATGGCTTGATAGTTTCCTCCCTTGTCTGCACTAACTGGGTGTGTTTGCCTATCCACATTCGTCTTCTCACGACTGGGAAGGCACTAACCGGTCACAGCAGAATTAACGTATCAA
>JAPXFY010000023.1:1720097-1725097 GCA_030674185.1 Monoplex corrugatus
CTGTCAGTGTGATACTGTGTACATGGCCTCCTGTCCATCTGTCAGTGTGATACTGTGTACATGGCCTCCTGTCCATCTGTCAGTGTGTACTGTGTACATGGCCTCCTGTCCATCTGTCAGTGTGTACTGTGTACCTGTCCATACATCTGTCAGTGTGTACTGTGTACATGGCCTCCTGTCCATCTGTCAGTGTGTACTGTGTACCTGTCCATCCATCAGTCAGTGTGTACTGTGTACCTGTCCATCCATCTGTCAGTGTGATACTCTGTACCTGGCCTCCTGACCATCCATCTGTCATGTGTGTACTGTGTACCAGTCCATCCATCTATCAGTGTGTACTGTGTACATGGCCTCCTGTCCATCTGTCAGTGTGTACTGTGTACCTGTCCATCCATCTGTCAGTGTGTACTGTGTACATGGCCTCCTGTCCATCTGTCAGTGTGTACTGTGTACCTGTCCATCCATCTGTCAGTGTGTACTGTGTACCTGGCCTCCTGTCCATCCATCTGTCAGTGTGTACTGTGTACCTGTCCATCCATCTGTCAGTGTGTACTGTGTACATGGCCTCCTGTCCATCTGTCAGTGTGTACTGTGTACCTGGCCTGTCCATCCATCTGTCAGTGTGTACTGTGTACATGGCCTCCTGTCCATCTGTCAGTGTGTACTGTGTACCTGTCCATCCATCTGTCAGTGTGTACTGTGTACCTGGCCTCCTGTCTATCCATCTGTCAGTGTGTACTGTGTACATGGCCTCCTGTCCATCCATCTGTCAGTGTGTACTGTGTACCTGGCCTGTCCATCTGTCAGTGTGTACTGTGTACCTGGCCTCCTGTCCATCCATCTGTCAGTGTGTACTGTGTACCTGTCCATCCATCTGTCAGTGTGATACTGTGTACCTGTCCATCCATCTGTCAGTGTGTACTGTGTACCTGGCCTGTCCATCCATCTGTCAGTGTGTACTGTGTACCTGTCCATCCATCTGTCAGTGTGTACTGTGTACCTGGCCTGTCCATCCATCTGTCAGTGTGTACTGTGTGCCTGTCCTGTCCATCTGTCCAGTGTGTACTGTGTACCTGGCCTGTCCATCCATCTATCAGTGTGTACTGTGTACCTGTCCATCCATTTGTCAGTATGTACTGTGTACCTGGCCTCCTGTCCATCTGTCAGTGTGTACTGTGTACCTGTCCTGTACATCCATCTGTCAGTGTGTACTGTGTACCTGTCCTGTCCATCCATCTGTCAGTGTGTACTGTGTACCTGTCCATCCATCTGTCAGTGTGTACTGTGTACCTGTCCATCCATCTGTCAGTGTGTACTGTGTACCTGTCCATCCATCTGTCAGTATGTACTGTGTACCTGGCCTCCTGTCTATCCATCTGTCAGTGTGTACTGTGTACCTGTCCATCCATCTGTCAGTATGTACTGTGTACCTGGCCTCCTGTCTATCCATCTGTCAGTGTGTACTGTGTACCTGTCCATCCATCTGTCAGTGACGTGCTGGTGTCAGTCAGGCAGATGGGTTGGCTCTGTAGTCATATCCGGGCAGATTGGCTCTTTCAGCAGAGCCGAGGGCCCAAGATCCAATATCTTGAAGTCAATCCCAGCCCGCAATATTCAAAACTGGCCTGTTGGCTGCCTGTCTTGATGTTTGCATCGTTCTGATGGTGTCAGCTTAGTGTTTGATAGGTCCCTTCATTCTGATGGTGTCAGCTTAGTATTTGATAGATCCCTACATTCTGGTGGTGTCAGCGTAGTGTTTGATAGGTCCACTGGCCTGTTGGCTGCCTGTCTTGATGTTTGCATCATTCTGATGGTGTCAGCTTAGTGTTTGATAGGTCCCTTCATTCTGGTGGTGTCAGCTCAGTGTTTGATAGGTCCCTTCATTCTGGTGGTGTCAGCTTAGTGTTTGATTGGTCCCTTCATTCTGGTGGTGTCAGCTTACTGTTTGATAGATCCCTACATTCTGGTGGTGTCAGCGTAGTGTTTGATAGGTCCCTTCATTCTGGTGGTGTCAGCGAAGTGTTTGAGAAGTCCCTTCATTCTGATGGTGTCAGCTTAGTGTTTGATAGGTCCCTTCATTCTGATGGTGTCAGCTTAGTGTTTGATAGATCCCTACATTCTGGTGGTGTCAGCGTAGTGTTTGATAGGTCCCTTCATTCTGGTGGTGTCAGCGAAGTGTTTGAGAGGTCCCTTCATTCTGGTGGTGTCAGCATAGTGTTTGATAGGTCCCTTCATTCTGGTGGTGTCAGCTTAGTGTTTGATAGGTCCTTTCATTCTGGTGGTGTCAGCTTAGTGTTTGATAGGTCCCTTCATTCTGGTGGTGTCAGCTTACTGTTTGATAGGTCCCTTCATTCTGGTGGTGTCAGCTTAGTGTTTGATAGGTCCCTTCATTCTGGTGGTGTCAGCTTAGTGTTTGATAGGTCCCTTCATTCTGGTGGTGTCAGCTTAGTGTTTGATAGGTCCTTTCATTCTGGTGGTGTCAGCTTAGTGTTTGATAGGTCCTTTCATTCTGGTGGTGTCAGCTTAGTGTTTGATAGGTCCTTTCATTCTGGTGGTGTCAGCTTAGTGTTTGATAGGTCCTTTCATTCTGGTGGTGTCAGCTTAGTGTTTGATAGGTCCTTTCATTCTGGTGGTGTCAGCTTAGTGTTTGATAGGTCCTTTCATTCTGGTGGTGTCAGCTTAGTGTTTGATAGGTCCTTTCATTCTGGTGGTGTCAGCTTACTGTTGGATAGGTCCTTTCATTCTGGTGGTGTCAGCTTAGTGTTTGACAGGTCCTTTCATTCTGGTGGTGTCAGCTTAGTGTTTGACAGGTCCTTTCATTCTGGTGGTGTGCTTAGTGTTTGATAGGTCCTTTCATTCTGGTGGTGTCAGCTTAGTGTTTGATAGGTCCTTTCATTCTGGTGGTGTCAGCTTAGTGTTTGATAGGTTCCTTCATTCTGGTGGTGTCAGCTTAGTGTTTGATAGGTCCTTTCATTCTGGTGGTGTCAGCTTAGTGTTTGATAGGTCCTTTCATTCTGGTGGTGTCAGCTTAGTGTTTGATAGGTCCTTTCATTCTGGTGGTGTCAGCTTACTGTTTGATAGGTCCTTTCATTCTGGTGGTGTCAGCTTAGTGTTTGATAGGTCCTTCATTCTGGTGGTGTCAGCTTAGTGTTTGATAGGTCCTTTCATTCTGGTGGTGTCAGCTTAGTGTTTGATAGGTTCCTTCATTCTGGTGGTGTCAGCTTAGTGTTTGATAGGTCCCTTCATTCTGGTGGTGTCAGCTTAGTGTTTGATAGGTCCTTTCATTCTGGTGGTGTCAGCTTAGTGTTTGATAGGTCCTTTCATTCTGGTGGTGTCAGCTTAGTGTTTGATAGGTCCCTTCATTCTGGTGGTGTCAGCTTAGTGTTTGATAGGTTCCTTCATTCTGGTGGTGTCAGCTTAGTGTTTGATAGGTTCCTTCATTCTGGTGGTGTCAGCTTAGTGTTTGATAGGTCCTTCATTCTGGTGGTGTCAGCTTAGTGTTTGATAGGTTCCTTCATTCTGGTGGTGTCAGCTTAGTGTTTGATAGGTCCCTTTGTTCTGGTAGTGTCAGCTTAGTGTTTGATAGGTTCCTTCATTCTGGTGGTGTCAGCTTAGTGTTTGATAGGTCCCCTTTTTCTGGTAGTGTCAGCTTAGTGTTTGATAGGTCCTTTCATTCTGGTGGTGTCAGCTTACGTTTTGATAGGTTCCTTTGTTCTGGTAGTGTCAGCTTAGTGTTTGATAGGTCCCTTCATTCTGGTGGTGTCAGCTTACTGTTTGATAGGTCCTTTGTTCTGGTAGTGTCAGCTTAGTGTTTGATAGGTCCTTTCATTCTGGTGGTGTCAGCTTACTGTTTGATAGGTTCCTTTGTTCTGGTAGTGTCAGCTTAGTGTTTGATAGGTCCTTTCATTCTGGTGGTGTCAGCTTAGTGTTTGATAGGTTCCTTCATTCTGGTGGTGTCAGCTTAGTGTTTGATAGGTCCCTTTCTTCTGGTAGTGTCAGCTTAGTGTTTGATAGGTCCTTCATTCTGGTGGTGTCAGCTTAGTGTTTGATAGGTCCCTTTTTCTGGTAGTGTCAGCTTAGTGTTTGATATTAGTTCCTTTCATTCTGGTGGTGTCAGCTTACTGTTTGATAGGTTCCTTTTTTCTGGTAGTGTCAGCTTAGTGTTTGATAGGTCCCTTCATTCTGGTGGTGTCAGCTTACTGTTTGATAGGTTCCTTATTCTGGTAGTGTCAGCTTAGTGTTTGATAGGTCCTTTCATTCTGGTGGTGTCAGCTTACTGTTTGATAGGTTCCTTTGATTCTGGTAGGTGTCAGCTTAGTGTTTGATAGGTCCTTTCATTCTGGTGGTGTCAGCTTACTGTTTGATAGGTTCCTTTCTTCTGGTGGTGTCAGCTTAGTGTTTGATAGGTCCTTTCATTCTGGTGGTGTCAGCTTAGTGTTTGATAGGTTCCTTTGTTCTGGTGGTGTCAGCTTACTGTTTGATAGGTCCTTTCATTCTGGTGGTGTCAGCATAGTGTTTGATAGGTTCCTTTGTTCTGGTGGTGTCAGCTTACTGTTTGATAGGTCCTTTCATTCTGGTGGTGTCAGCATAGTGTTTGATAGGTTCCTTTTTCTGGTGGTGTTAGCTTAGTGTTTGATAGGTCCTTTCATTCTGGTGGTGTCAGCATAGTGTTTGATAGGTTCCTTTGTTCTGGTGGTGTTAGCTTAGTGTTTGATAGGTCCTTTCATTCTGGTGGTGTCAGCATAGTGTTTGATAGGTTCCTTTGTTCTGGTGGTGTTAGCTTAGTGTTTGATAGGTCCTTTCATTCTGGTGGTGTCAGCTTAGTGTTTGATAGTCCTTTGTTCTTGTGTTAGCTTAGTGTTTGATAGGTCCTTTCATTCTGGTGGTGTCAGCTTAGTGTTTGATAGGTCCCTTCATTCTGGTGGTGTCAGCTTAGTGTTTGATAGTCCTCTTCATTCTGTGGTGTCAGCTTAGTGTTTGATAGGTCCTTTCATTCTGGT
>JAPXFY010000023.1:1730097-1737597 GCA_030674185.1 Monoplex corrugatus
TCTCCCTCTCCCTCCCCCACTCCCGCCACACCTTCCCCCCACTCCCCCTCACAACACAAGTCATAAAAATCCCTTTTCTGTCAACTCACCCCCCACCCTACCCCCACCCCCCATGCCTTACTGCAGCTCACGTCATCCATCACGCCGTGACGTGATCTATCACCTAATGACGTAATCAATAACCGCCGTCATATGACGCGACTGCCTTGTAGCAGGGGGGACAACCCTTCAAGTTGACAGCCATTATTGTCAATGATAAGGCATTGTGCGGGTTGGGGGGGGGGGTCAGGGACTGGGGGGGTCAGGGGCTGGGTGGTGGGGTGGGGGTGTGGGGGGGGGAAGACAGGGAGAGGGGAAGCGTGATGAATGGGCTGTTGATATTGATAATAGACAGTTTTGCCCGGGGGCGCAGCCAGGCCTGTTGTATAATAGGCCAGACAAAAGTGAAAAGATGAAAAGATGGTGTCGACGTTTACGCCAAAAAGTGTTACATCAGGATTATTGTAGCCATCATTTATCATGAAAGACTTCTTTGAGAAAACATATTTATCCCTGTGCCCAACACTAGCTACATTTAGATCGTGTGTTTTATCGTCCTGAATACATTTCTACAAAGTGCACTGAGAAATTCACTGGTAATAGACGTGTAGTAAATTAATTGACACGATTTTAATAGTTTGTTTTATGTTATGTTCGTGAATATTACGCTCAGATGGCTTTGCTCGTTTGATCCTAATTCATATAAAGAATTAATGGAGCACAAATAAATTTATACGTAGGTTGTGAATTTTTTTTTTATATCGATTTGTAAGTTTGCTGCTGGGAAAAATAGTACAGTTTTGAAATTATAATAAAGTAGATTGGATATTGCTGGAGTTTTGAAAATTGCTGTCAATGCATAACAATTTTGCAAATTTTCATATTCAATTGTTTTTGCAACAGTGGACGTACCACGTGAAACTCGGGATGCTCTCCCCTGTGAGAGCGTGTCGCCGCAGCGCAGCGCCACCCAAGTATTTTTTACCAAGACTTAAGAAAGGCAAGAAGGCTGATTGGCCTTCGAAGGGAGCGACCTGGAAAATCAACCTGTCTCTCCAATGTTTTATACCAGGGCACCAGGGTGAAAGCCCTGCTCTTCATCATTTTCCCAGGAGGACAAACAGCAACAGCAAGTGTCGCCACTGGAAGACACTGTACAAACTACCGTGCTGAGACAGAAGCACTCATGCAGGCGGCCTCCATGATTCAAGCTACAGACTGTGACTGCAGACAAGTTGTCTTCTTGTCTGATGCCCTCTCCGTGCTGCAGGCATGCCAGAGCAACACGCTCCCCTTCCTGTCTAGAGCTCTGCACCAGGTTGCCACAACCAGAAGAGCAGTTCTGCAGTGGATTCCAGCCCACTGCGGAGTCTCCGGGAATGAGCGAGCTGATATACTTGCTAAGGAGGGAGCCAGAGAAGAACAACCTAACAACAGCGTCAGCTGCAGTGAGAAGAGGAGCATCATCAGGGCGCTTTCCATGCCGAGACGACACAGGGATGACTACCACCTGTTATCTAGAGAGCAGCAAGTTGCCCTGGTGAGGTTGCGCACTGGTCACAATAGGGTGAACAGCCACATGTACCGCAAACTGAAGCTGGCGCCCTCCCCAACCTGTCCCTGCGGTCAAGAAGACCAAACCACGGAGCATATACTCCAAACATGTCCCCTTCACCAGGTGGCAAGACAGGACGTGTGGCCGACAGACACTCCGCTGACAACCAAACTCCATGGCCGCAGACAGGAGCTGGAAAAGACAGCTGCATTCATCGCCCGGACTCAGATGATTGTGTAGCAGCGTACGCCAAAAAGAAGATCATTGTACTAGACAAAAAGAGTGTGATTACTGTTTAATATACGTGATGAAACCACCATTGTACTAGATAACCTTAGTGTGACATCACTGTTTTGATACATGTAATGAAACTATCATTGTACTAGACAACCTTAGTGTGACATTATTGTTTTGATACATGTAATGAAACCATCATTGTACTAGACAACCTTAATGTGACATTATTGTTTAATATACGTAATGATCAACATCCTGATCAACAAAAGATTTAGAAATTCTTTACTGTCAGCAAAAAACGCTACCAGGCGCAGACTGCAACAGTGACCACAATCCTGTAGTGGGAAGGTTTAGGCTGAAATTGAGGAAAAAGAAACAGACCAAAAGCAACATCAAACTAAACCTTGGACTCTTAAAGACAGAAGAAATGATACGTCAAAAATTTAATGTACATGTTCAAAACAAATTCAGTGCTCTGGAAAACGTAGGTGACAGTGAGGAACAATGGACAAAGTTGAGAAGTTCTATAAATGAAGCTTGTGAAGAAATCCCTAAGGCAAATAGAAAAGCAAAAAAGAGTTGGATGACTAATGAAATTTTGGTCCTGATGGAGGAAAGGAGGAAGGCAAAGAGAAACGAGGAGATATACAGGAAGATAAACAAAGAAATCAGGTATAGGTGCAATGAAGCTAAGGAAGCTTGGCTGAACACAAAATACAAAGAGATAGAAGAACGACACAAAATGGATCCTCAGGGTATGTACAGACGAATTGAAGAAATTATCCACAGGAAAAATACATGCACATCAACTGGTTGCTTAAAATCGAAAGATGGCACGCTTATCATGGAAAAAGACAAAATATTAGACAGATGGGGAGAGTACATTAAAGACCTTTTTGAGGATGACAGAAACGAAGAACACATAAAAAAGAACTTTGAAGGACCACCCATAATGAAAGATGAAGTTAAAGCAGCACTGAAAAAGATGAAACCAGGAAAAGCCCCAGGACCAGACAACATTACTACAGAGATGATTGAAGCCCTGGAGGAATTTGGCATAAAAAAAAAACAGTCCTCCTAAACAAAATTTATAACACTGGAAAAATCCCCAAAGATATGTCAAAATCAATTTTCATTGCACTTCCAAAGAAGACAGGGGCTATAGAATGCGAACTCCATAGCACAATCAGTTTGATGAGTCATGTAACAAAAATCCTGTTAAGAATAATCATGATGAAGACAAGGAATAGAATCAAAAGAGAAATAGCAGAAGAACAGTGTGGATTTGTGGAGGAAAAAGGAACTATTAATGCCATATACATCCTAAGAACTATCATAGAGAGGTCAATTGAGATGAATAAGGATTTGTATTTATGCTTTGTTGACTATACCAAGGCTTTCGATCGGGTACGACATGATGAATTGATCAACCAGCTGGAGAGACTCAATGTCGATGGAAAAGATCCACGAATAATCAGGAATATGTACTGAGAACAAACAGCTGCAATGAGAATAGAAAACAATATAAGCTCTTTTCAAAACATCAAAAGAGGAGTCAGACAGGGTTGTGTTTTGTCACCAGATCTGTTTTCACTATAGAGCGAAAACATCATGAGAAACCTAGAAGAAGACCCTGGATTAAAGGTTGGAGGGAAAATGATAAACAACATTCGATACGCAGATGACACCGTGCTAATTGCAGAAAGTGAAAGGGACCTACAAAACCTTGTGAATATACTAGAAACAGAAAGCAAAGGTAAGGGATTAGAACTAAACAGCAAGAAGACTGAAGTCATGGTGATCAGTAAAAAACATGAAATCCCCTCCTGCAAAATAACAGCAAATGGCACAACCTTGACACAGGTTGATAAATTCAAATACCTGGGAACGATCATTTCATCAGACGGCAGATGCACATCAGAAATAGCCAGCAGAATCGGCCAAGCCAAAACAGCATTCGGGAAGATGAAAAGCATTCTTACTAATAAATGCTTATGAATTAACATCAGGAAGAGAGTTCTTGAATGTTATATAGAACCAATACTGTTTTACGGATGCGAGGCGTGGACAGTCAACAAACAAAGCCAGAACAAGATTGAGGCAGCCGAGATGTGGTTTCTAAGAAGAATGTTGAGAGTTCCATGGACAGCAAAGAAAACAAACGAGACAGTCTTGATGGAGTCAGACACAAGTAGATCATTCATAAGGAAGATTAGGAAAAGACAGGCAACATGCATAGGCCATTTTATGAGGAAGGGGGATTTGGAGCACCTGGTCACAACGGGAAAACTGCAGGGAAAGAGAGCACTGGGTAGACCCAGGGAGAAAATGCTGGACGGACTTGCAGAGTGGCTGGGGACGAGGGGGGTTGGAGAGATGCTGGGGGCAACGAGAGATAGAGACAGATGGAAGTCCATGATCGCCAACGCCATGCGGCAGGGCACCTGATGATGATGATGATGATGTTGATATCAAATGGCCTGCCTTCCCGTTTGGTAAAACTTGGTATGATATTAGCTTAGTATCCTTTGATAGACTTTGACTTGTCACTGTCCATTATGATGCCTACTCCTCTTTCATCCCCGCTCCCACCTCCCACTCCCACCTTCCACTCCCAATAAAATATGAGAAAAGTGATATCATGATATCTTTCAGTCAGAGAAGAGATTTTTTATAAATGGAACATATCTTAAAGTTGAATGGTCTGCCTGAAATGACTCAGCAGTACTCTCCAAAACACACAAGATGAAGTAGTTCAGGTGTTTACACACTAATTACCATGTAATGTGGGTTTTTGTTTGTTTGTTTGTTTGTTTTTCTCAACGTTTCTCAGTGATGGTCAAGGGAGATAACCACACAAGCTCAGTGAAGACAAAATTCATGAATTTCAGTTAAGTGACTCTTTAAAAAGAATTACGATTCAGAGTAAATTTTCTATTGGACAAATCATTCCTCAGTGGGTTTTTTTTTTCTTTTTCTTTCCAAAATTATAAAGATCTTGCAGTCACCACAAAATGTACGTTTCTATTGTTTCCTTAGACATCTGGTCCAACATGTCTTGTAGCCTATTAGTAGAATCTACAAGTCATGGAGTTGTCTCTCCTTCCACTTTTCTGGCTTTTATCTCTCTCTAACCCCCCCCCCCCCCCCCCCCCCCCCCCACCTCCTTCTCCTGATGAAAGATGTAGAAAGATTCTCCATACGTCTCTGGCTGGGAAAGACGCGACCTGGAAAAAGGCGATGATAAGGTTGACACGGCTTTTTTCTCTTTTTTTTTTTCTTTCACCCCCCCCCCCCACCGCTCCCCCACTGCCCCCCCCCCCCCACCGCTCCCCCACTGCCCCCCCCCACCGCTCCCCCACTGCCCCCCCCCACCCCCTTTATCTAATAGAAAAGAAACTGGTTCAAAATATGGTTCCTTGAGTCTTTACCCGCCCACTAACCATCCCCGCCCCTCGCCCCTGTAACTACCCCCACCCCCCATCACCCTACACTTGCTACTCTATACACTGGGTACCTAATGAAAGCCGGCAGCACGGGTACCTGAGTGCAGGCGCGTGGGGTCACTGTGGTCATTCAGAGATCTTGACATTCCAGGCCACAATAGATAGTTCAATTGGCAAATATTATTGCTTGGCTCCGCCACTGTGGCTCGCTGCGGCGTACAGGAAGGTTTGCGCTAGGGTGGAAGGTTGGAGAATGGTATCACACTACATGTATCGTGGTTCACCTTGTCTGCCCTTTTCTCTTTCTGTCTTTTTCTAAAGGAGAATGCTCCAGGTCGATTCGTGTATCTGTCACTTGTCAGGGTGTCTGGTCAATTTATGTGTACTCCTCTTTTCCTTTATATATTTGTTCATTTGTTTATCTACCTTTTTCATCTATTGTATTGTTTATTTATTAACCACAGTATGTGGTTTTTTTATTTGTTCATTTATTTATCTACCTTTTTCATCTATTGTATTGTTTGTTTATTAACCACAGTATGTGGTTTTTTTATTTGTTCGTTTATTTATTGACCTTTTTTATCTATAGTATTGTTTGTTTATTAACCACAGTATGTGGTTTTTTTATTTGTTCATTTATTTATCTACCTTTTTTATCTATAGTATTGTTTGTTTATTAACCACAGTATGTGGTTTTTTTATTTGTTCATTTATTTATTTAACCTTTTTTATCTATAGTATTGTTTGTTTATTAACCACAGTATGTGTTTTTTTTCATTTGTTCATTTGTTTATTTAACCTTTTTTATCTATAGTATTGTTTATTTATAACCTATAGTATGGAACATGCTCAAAAGACATAAAGATGAGAATTGGAATGGCCAAGAACAGTATGGTTCAATTGAACAATATTTGGAAAGACCACAGCATAACAGCAGACCTTAAGATAAAACTCTTAAAATGTCTTGTCTGGCCAGTGATGTTATACGGCTGCGAGGCATGGACAATGAAGAAAGAGGATGAAAGACGAGTGGAAGCAGCAGAGCTGTGGTTTTACCGAAGACTGCTGAGGGTCAAATGGACGGATAGGCGCTCAAAAGAAAGCATACTGAATGAGTTGGGTACTACACGCAAGCTCCTAGTACTCATACAACGGAGGAGACTGAAATATGTTGGACACGCAATCCGTAATGAGAGAACAGACTTGATGTCCACTGTCCTCCAAGGTAAAGTAGAAGGAAAGAGAAACAGAGGACGGCCACCTGCATCACTTGCTAGAAACATCACAGACATCAGTGGCAGGAAACTCCAGGAGGTGGTCAGACTTAGCCAAGATCGAGAGTGCTGGAGGCAACTTGTGAGGACATCATGTGCAGCGGCCAACACTGTTCCCGGTGACGCCGACAGGTGACAGGTGACAGTATGTGTTTATTTTATTTGTTCATTTATTTATTTAACCTTTTTTATCTATAGTATTGTTTATTTATTAACCACAGTATGTGTTTATTTTATTTGTTCGTTTATTTATCTACCTTTTTTATCTATAGTATTGTTTATTTATTACCTACAGTATGTGTTTATTTTATTTGTTCATTTATTTATTTACCTTTTTTATCTATAGTATGGTTTGTTTATTACCTACATTATATGTATATTTTCTTTGTTCATTTATTTATTTACTTTTTTATCTATAGTATTGCTTATTTATTACCTACAGTATGTGTTTATCTTATTTGTTCATTTATTTATCTACCTTTTTTTATCTATAGTATTGTTTATTTATTACCCACAGGATGTGTTTATTTTCATTGTTCATTTACTTATTTACCTCTTTTATCTATAATGTTTATTCGGTTTTTGTTGCCCAGTTTCTGCACTGCTTCCCTGCCGTGCATTTCAGATGGACTTTCTGACACAGCTCTCAATCCACTGACACTGAGATGATCTTGACAGTTGGGCATCATCATCATCATCATCATCATCATCATCATCATCATCATCATCATCATCATCATCATCATCATCAGGTGCCCTGCCGCATGGCGTTGGCGATCATGGACTTCCATCTGTCTCTATCTCTGTTGCCCCTAGCATCTCTCCCACCCCCCACCCCCCACCCCCCTTCCCCAGCCACTCTGCAAGTCCGTCCAGCATTTTCTCCCTGGGTCTACCCGGTGCTCTCTTTCCCTCCAGCTTTCCCGTTGTGACCAGGTGCTCTAAATCC
>JAPXFY010000023.1:1740097-1747597 GCA_030674185.1 Monoplex corrugatus
GGGGAGATAGAGCACTGTCAGCAATTGTTTTTCGGTCATGGACAGATTTTAACCAAATGTAGATCGTCCTTTTAACACAACGCGCAGTCATACAACCGGTAGGTCCAGTAGGGTGTAATGTTTGAATTACATTAGAAATTATAAACAGAATGTAATATTTGAATTAGGTTAAAATTCGTGAATACAATTTAATATTTGAATTAGGTTCGAAAGGATTAATAAAATCTAATGTTTGAATTACTTTAGAAATGAATAATAAGGCTACTGTTTGAATTAAGCTAAAAATGATGAATAGGGCTTAATATTAAAATCAGGTTTAAAATTATGACTAGAGTCTAATACATATTTGAAATAGGTAAAATGATTAATAGAGTCTAATATCTGAAATAGGTTAAAATGATGAATAGTCTAATATTTGAAATAGGTTAAAATGATGAATAGAGTCTAATATTTGAAATAGGTAAAATGATGAATAGAGTAATATTTGAAATAGGTAAAATGATGAATAGAGTCTAATATTTGAAATAGGTAAAATGATGAATAGAGTAATATTTGAAATAGGTAAAATAATAAATAGAGTCTAATATTTGAAATAGGTAAAATGACGAATAGAGTTTAATATTTGAAATAGGTAAAATGATAAATAGAATCTAATATTTGAAATAGGTAAAATGATGAATAGAGTCTAATATTTGAAATAGGTAAAATGATGACTAGAGTAATATTTGAAATAGGTAAAATAATAAATAGAGTCTAATATTTGAAATAGGTAAAATGATAAATAGAATCTAATATTTGAAATAGGTAAAATGATAAATAGAATCTAATATTTGAAATAGGCAAAATGATTAATAGAGTCTAATGTTTGAAATAGATTAAAATGATAAATAGAATCTAATATTTGAAATTGGTTGAAATACACGAAGTACCGATATGTCGGTTATTTGTGAACCGATGTAAAGAGACTAGAAATATACAAAACACCTGTACATCGTTCTTTTTTTAAATGAACCAATTTAAATCAATTGAAAGATTCTGATGTCATTGAAAACCAGGGGGAAAAGAGATCGTTGAATAAAGACACATCGTGATAAGTTGTCTCTTTGTCCTTTGCTTTGTCCGCCAGGACCACCACGGGCATCATTTGTTCTTTGTTCTGTCCACCAGGACCACCAGGACCACCAGGATCACCACGGGCATCATTTGTTCTTTGTTCTGTCCACCAGGACCACCACGGGCATCATTTGTTCTTTGTTCTGTCCACCAGGACCACCACAGGCATCATTTGTTCTTTGTTCTGTCCACCAGGACCACCATGGCCATCATTTGTTCTTTGTTCTGTCCACCAGGACCACCACATGCATCATTTGTTCTTTGTTCTGTCCACCAGGACCACCAGGACCACCACATGCATCATTTGTTCTTTGTTCTGTCCACCAGGACCACATGGCCATCATTTGTTCTTTGTTCTGTCCACCAGGACCACCACATGCATCATTTGTTCTTTGTTCTGTCCACCAGGACCACCAGGACCACCATGGGCATCATTTGTTCTTTGTTCTGTCCACCAGGACCACAGGACCACCATAGGCATCATTTGTTCTTTGTTCTGTCCACCAGGACCACCACATGCATCATTTGTTCTTTGTTCTGTCGCCACCAGGACCACCATGGGCATCATTTGTTCTTTGTTCTGTCCACCAGGACCACCAGGTCCCACCAACATGCATCATTTGTTCTTTGTTCTGTCCACCAGGACCACTATGGCCATCATTTGTTCTTTGTTCTGTCCACCAGGACCACCACATGCATCATTTGTTCTTTGTTCTGTCCACCAGGACCACCAGGACCACCAAGGCATCATTTGTTCTTTGTTCTGTCCACCAGGACCACCAGGACCACCACATGCATCATTTGTTCTTTGTTCTGTCCACCAGGACCACCACAGGCATCATTTGTTCTTTGTTCTGTTCACCAGGACCACCAGGACCACCATAGGCATCATTTGTTCTTTGTTCTGTCCACCAGGACCACCAGGACCACACATGCATCATTTGTTCTTTGTTCTGTCCACCAGGACCACCGGACCCCCATGGCATCATTTGTTTTTGTTCTGTCCCAGACCACCAGGACCACCACATGCATCATTTGTTCTTTGTTCTGTCCACCAGGACCACCACATGCATCATTTGTTCTTTGTTCTGTCCACCAGGACCACCATGGCATCATTTGTTCTTTGTTCTGTCCACCAGGACCACCACATGCATCATTTGTTCTTTGTTCTGTCCACCAGGACCACCACAGGCATCATTTGTTCTTTGTTCTGTCCACCAGGACCACCACATGCATCATTTGTTCTTTGTTCTGTCCACCAGGACCACCATGGGCATCATTTGTTCTTTGTTCTGTCCACCAGGACCACCATGGGCATCATTTGTTCTTTGTTCTGTCCACCAGGACCACCACAGGCATCATTTGTTCTTTGTTCTGTCCACCAGGACCACCATGGGCATCATTTGTTCTTTGTTCTGTCCACCAGGACCACCATGGGCATCATTTGTTCTTTGTTCTGTCCACCAGGACCACCATGGGCATCATTTGTTCTTTGTTCTGTCCACCAGGACCACCACAGGCATCATTTGTTCTTTGTTCTGTCCACCAGGACCACCATGGGCATCATTTGTTCTTTGTTCTGTCCACCAGGACCACCACATGCATCATTTGTTCTTTGTTCTGTCCACCAGGACCACCATGGACCACCACAGGCATCATTTGTTCTTTGTTCTGTTTCCCAGGACCACCACAGGCATCATTTGTTCTTTGTTCTGTCCACCAGGACCACCACATGCATCATTTGTTCTTTGTTCTGTTCCACCAGGACCACCACAGGCATCATTTGTTCTTTGTTCTGTCCACCAGGACCACCACAGGCATCATTTGTTCTTTGTTCTGTTCACCAGGACCACCAGGACCACACAGTCATCATTTGTTTTTTGTCTGTCCACCAGGACCACCACAGGCATCATTTGTTCTTTGTTCTGTCCACCAGGACCACCACAGGCATCATTTGTTCTTTGTTCTGTTCACCAGGACCACCACAGGCATCATTTGTTCTTTGTTCTGTTCACCAGGACCACCACAGGCATCATTTGTTCTTTGTTCTGTCCACCAGGACCACCACAGGCATCATTTGTTCTTTGTTCTGTCCACCAGGACCACCATGGGCATCATTTGTTCTTTGTTCTGTTCACCAGGACCACCACAGGCATCATTTGTTCTTTGTTCTGTTCACCAGGACCACCATGGGCATCATTTGTTCTTTGTTCTGTCCACCAGGACCACCATGGGGACAACAGCTGATGGTCAGCAGAGACACTGGAGGTCTTCAGAGGAGACGTCAGTCTCTTTCACACCAGGTCTTCCTTGGTCTGTCTGTGACTTGAAACCCATGTATCGTTTTGTTCAGTTTCAGTTTCAGTATTTCAAGACGACGTCTCCACGCTTGGAACAAATTCCATATGCACTAACGTCACAGGTGCCACGTGTATGGTGATCATGGCACATGCCTTAAGCCTGCACATAAACCCATGAGCTGGCCAGGCCCTGAGGCCATACCTAGACTATGTTTTACCTAGTCTATGTTTTATACTGGTATTTTATCAGCCCACGACTGGAATAATCTTGGTTACAAGTAAATTACATGTGTATCTGTGTGTCTTATCTTCAGAAAAAGGAACATACATATAAAGTAAATAAAATAAATAATTAAAGGTCTGAATCACAACTATTTGTTGACTACTTGTGGGGCCTGTTGCCGGTCATATTCTGATCAGATAATCAAACCTCTTCATTCCCTGCTGATGAAATGTGATGGTGGTCTGGTGTTGCTATGTGATGGTGGTCTGGTGTTGCTATGTGATGGTGGTCTGGTGTTGCTATGTGATGGTGGTCTGGTGTTGATCCTGTCATTTCTGTTCGTGAGCTAGTTGGCAGAGCCATGGGCTTTAGATCTGATATCTTGAGTTCAATCCCAGCCCGCAGTATTAAAAACTGGTCTGTTGGCTGCCCGTCTTAACGTTTCCATCATTCTGGTGGTGTCAGCTTACTGTTTCGTAGGTCCACTGGTCTGTTGGCTGTCCATCTTAATGTTTCCATCATTCTGGTGGTGTCAGCTTACTGTTTCATAGGTCCACTGGTCTGTTGGCTGCCCATCTTAATGTTTCCATCATTCTGGTGGTGTCAGCTTAATGTTTGATAGGTCCACTGGTCTGTTGGCTGTCCATCTTAACGTTTCCATCATTCTGGTGGTGTCAGCTTAGTGTTTCATAGGTCCACTGGCCTGTTGGCTGTCCATCTTTACATTTCCATCATTGTGGTGGTGTCAGTTACTGTTTCATAGGTCCACTGGTCTGTTGGCTATCCATCTTTACATTTCCATCATTCTGGTGGTGTCACCTTACTGTTTCATAGGTCCACTGGCCTGTTGGCTGCCCATCTTAACGTTTCCATCATTCTGGTGGTGTCAGCTTACTGTTTCATAGGTCCACTGGTCTGTTGGTTGTCCATCTTAACGTATCCATCATTCTGGTGGTGTCAGCTTAATGTTTCATAGGTCCACTGGTCTGTTGGCTACCCATCTTAATGTTTCCATCATTCTGGTGGTGTCAGCTTAGTGTTTCATAGGTCCACTGGTCTATTGGCTGCCCATCTTAATGTTTCCATCATTCTGGTGGTGTCAGTTTACGTTTTCATAGGTCCACTGGTCTGTTGGCTGTCCATCTTAATGTTTCCATCATTCTGGTGATGTCAGCTTACTGTTTCATAGGTCCACTGGTCTGTTGGCTGCCCATCTTAATGTTTCCATCATTGTGGTGGTGTCAGCTTACTGTTTCATAGGTCCACTGGTCTGTTGGCTGCCCATCTTAATGTTTCCATCATTCTGGTGATGTCAGCTTACTGTTTCATAGGTCCACTGGTCTGTTGGCTGCCCATCTTAATGTTTCCATCATTCTGGTGGTGTCAGCTTAATGTTTGATAGGTCCACTGGTCTGTTGGCTGCCCATCTTAATGTTTCCATCATTCTGGTGGTGTCAGCTTAATGTTTGATAGGTCCACTGGTCTGTTGGCTGCCCATCTTAATGTTTCCATCATTCTGGTGGTGTCAGCTTACTGTTTCATAGGTCCACTGGTCTGTTGGCTGCCCATCTTAATGTTTCCATCATTCTGATGGTGTCAGCTTACTGTTTCATAGGTCCACTGGTCTGTTGGCTGCCCATCTTAATGTTTCCATCATTGTGGTGATGTCAGTTTACTGTTTCATAGGTCCACTGGCCTGTTGGCTGCCCATCTTAATGTTTCCATCATTGTGGTGGTGTCAGTTTACTGTTTCATAGCTCCCTGTTCCCCCCTTTCCCCATTTCAAGACCTTACCAACGCATAGGGTTTTGCGCAGGCATCAAAATGCTGTCAGATAATTGCTGGCAGATTTGGGTAGAGCGTATATGGAGTTTTCCGAGCGCAGTGAATCCCTCTTGAACAAACTACAAACTACAATTTCTGTGATGTTGGTGTTTGTCATCATGTCACATCAAGTCTCGTTGACAGCCCTTCTTACAGCATGTACATGCATCTCACAAGCAATCATTTTATGTTCCAACAGTCTGGATAAGATCCAGTTCTGGCGTTGGAATGTGAGAAATGGGATGAAAATGGAATTAATGATTTTGGTTTTGCTTCAGTGGGAATGCTTGTGAAAGTAAGTTGATAACTGATATTATTTTGCTTTGGTCAGTTGATGTTTAGGGGAAATATGGTGCAAAACGTGAAAAAAATACGGTAAAAAATGGTAAATAGTATGGCTTGACCCTGTTGTATTTCTACGTTTCTCTTGTGTAGAGAAAGGGAGATGGGTTGTAAATGACCCGTGTCTATCTGTGGATCTGTCCATGTCAGTCTGTGTGTCAGTGTGCCTATTTAAAACATATTCAGTCTACTCTGATTTAAGTGTTTCGCTTATTTTTATTTATTTATTTATTTATTTATTTATTTATTTATTTATTATTTATTTATTTATTTACTTATTTATTTATTCATCTATTTATTTATTTATCATTTATTCATTTATTCATTCATTTATTTATTTACCATCAAAATTGGACTAGTTAAAAAATTACTGGCATTCTAGGTCTCCCTTATAAAAAGGAGAATGTTTTTTATCGACTTGAGAGAAGTGTGTCTGTGTGTCTGTGTGTCTGTGGCTCCAACACCCCGAAGTGCTAAGCAATTCAACGGATTCCACAAATTTCTACTCAGAGATGGGCGTGCTAAGTCAGGTGAATACATGTCGGTCTTCTAACCATAAGGTGGTGATGATGATGATGATGATGATGATGATGATGATGATGATGATGATGGTGGTGGTGGTGGTGGTGATGGTGGTAATGGTGGTGATAGTGGTGATAGTGGTGATGGTAATGGAGGTGGTGGTGGTGATGGTGTGGTGGTGGTGGTGGTGGTGGTGATGATGACGATGGTGATGATAGTGATGGTGATGGTGATGTTTCTGCTGCTGCTGCTGATGATGATGACATTGATGAGGAGGAGGAGGAGGACGAGGACGAGGAGGATGTTGGTGGTGGTGGTGGTGGTGGTGGTGGAGGTGGTGATGATGATGATGATGATGCTGTTGTTGTTGTTGTTGTTGTTGTTGTTGATGGTGATGATGATGATGATGATGATGATGATGATGATGATGATGATGATGATGATAATGATGATTCCGTTTACATAGTGTAAACATACATGTCAGAGAATGCTCGTTGCGTTTTACAAATAGCTTTAAAGCATTTCGTTGAATGGAAGATATAAATCATTGCTTGCCGATTGAAATTGGGTCGGCAGAGGGTAAAAAAGTTACTGCATACTTTTGCAATCTTGGAAAATGACATGTGTGTCTGTAAAACTACTTCTAAGCCAGTAAGAACTGTTCAGTATTAACCGAATCCAGGAATATATGTAAGGAGATTATAAGGATTTCTATGAAATATACTGATCTAGAAAAATGGTTGAAAAAAGAGAAAAATGTTACGGTTACACAACTGCCACAGTTAAATGGCATAAAAACGGGCAAATTAGAAGTGAAAATTATGTTTGACGATATGAGTATCGCTCTAAAGAAATGAAGCAGAAGGGGTGTTCTTGTGGTTAGGGCGTTTGAAAAGACATCAATGTTCACAAAACTTAAGACTTTGTAGTTTGATCACGAAGCATTCAATACACTCGTACTAGTCCATATGCGCTTCACCATATCTGCCGGCAGTCATCTGACAGAGTCCTTGAGCACGCCAAAAACGCTGTGTGCTGCTAAGTCTTGAAATAACAGAGGGATGTGACCTTATAACACGCCAACGCCACCACAATAATCGGAGCGTTAACATCAACAGCGTATGTCCAGCAAGATGGCAAGGGAAGTAACTGTCTGTCTTGTCATTTCGTCCCTTG
>JAPXFY010000023.1:1755097-1760097 GCA_030674185.1 Monoplex corrugatus
GTTGTCTACTAAAGTGTAATTCTCGTGCAACGAGAGAGAAAGCTGGATATTGTTTGAATCTGGTGAGTTATTAGCTCCCCGTTTGGCAGCCCTGTCAACTTTATCATTATAACGAAAAGAACTATGAGAAGGTATCCAGCAGAAAGTAATATCAGTGCCTCTTAAAGATAAATTATGAATCAAGTGACTAATTTCCAGAATCATTTCTGATCTTGTTTGTAATTTTGATAATTCAAGAGCCTGAAGTACTGATTTTGAATCCACGCAAAAAAGTGTTTGAAAAATTGTCCTAGGAAAACTTATCATAAAGTTTAAAGCCATTAATATTGCAAAAAGTTCAGCTGTAAAGATAGATTTATCAAGTCCTATGTAGAAAGATTTTTCAATTTTGAGAGCAGGTATTAAAAACGCTGAGCCTGCTTTTCTTTCAATTACTGATCCATCAGTGTAAATTTTCAAATGATCGGAATATAAGTCGTCTATATGACATTTAACCTGACTTGCCAGTAAGTTTACATTGTCTCCTTTTTTTAAGTTAGTGTGATGTACGTCAAATTGTGCTCTTTGGAGTTCCCAACTGGGTACTGGCGAAAAGGAAGGTCTTATAGATACAGGATCTACGTGTAGATCAATTCCTGAACCTTTCATGACGTCAGATGTGTATGTTGCAAGAGTGACCTGTGAAGATATTGATTTAGCTCTTTTTGGAAAGTCGATATCTGATCTCAGTTTAATTTCTGTTTCAGAGATGTTTTCTACAGTGGTGTGTCTTAACAAAAATTTAGTAGAAGCGACTTTCCTTTGCTCATCAAGTGGCAACAGTTTGATTTCAGTATATGTGCGAAGACAGGAAGCATGCATTGGAAGACCCAGTGCAAGTTTGAAACCTTTACAATCTATGCTCTGCAGTTTTTTCATTAAGTGTTTCGGTGCACTGAAGAAGATTTCTTCGGCATAGGTTAATTTAGATCTAACAAGCGATTTACAAAGATGAACAAGTGTTGATGAATCTTGACCCCATGCCTGTTTGCGAACTATTTTTAAGAAATTTAAACTTTTTTGAGCTTTGGTTAATAAGTATTCAATATGCTGATTCCAAGATAATTTTGCCGTAAGAAAAACTCCTAAGAATTTAATTGACTCATTAAACTGAAGAAGAGTATCTCCCAGTTTGAAAGTGGGAAGATTTACTGGGTTAGCTCCATTATTAAATAAAACTATTTTCGATTTTTCCAGGGATAGATGTAACCCATTTTCTACCATGTATCGTGCTATTTTATCAAGTTCTAATTGGTAGCATCTGCGTGTATAATTAATACAGCGCAAAGGAGTTTTCCTTTTCATATTTACCTGCATCCACATGCATAAATCGTCAGCATATTGAGCTAAAACTACATGCTTAGATACTTTACTGGGTAAGTCATGCATTAATATCATGAAAAGAAGGGGAGCTATAACGGATCCCTGAGGGATACCCATTTGAAGAATTCGTTTCGTGGAATATACATTTTCAATCCTCGTTTGAAATACTCTGTTTTCTAAGAAACACTTAACATAGTCAAAAATGTGACCTGTCAGCCCAATACTTTTAAATTTAAATAACAATCTGGAGTGCCACACTTGATCGTATGCTTTCGTTATATCAAAAAATGTAGCTAAAACACATTGACGTCTTGCAAATTGTTGTTTTATGTTAGTAGTTAGCTTTGTTAGGATTTCTACTGGTGACCTGCCTTTTCGAAATCCTGCCTGATTTACTGGTATTATTTTATTCTTTTCACAATAGTGCATCAGTCTCTTTAAGATTATTTTCTCCATTAGTTTACATACGTGTGATGTTAATGCAATTGGCCTGTAGTTTTTCAGATCGGTATTACATTTACCTGATTTTAGTACAGGAACCACTATCGTTTCTTTCCAGTTGTTGGGCATTTTCCCACTATTCCAGCATTTTTGAAATATGTCATGTAGCAAAATTATAAAATTTTCTGGTAAATTTTTCAGCATCTCATTGGAAATTGCATCTAGTCCAACTGACGTTTTTTTACTTGGAAGGGACTGAATGGCATCTTTTAATTCTTGAAGTGTGAGTGATGCATTCATGTAGTGAGTATTATCAGAGGCAGGATCCTTATATACATCTTTCTTTTCTTCTCGTTCCCTATAGTCTCTACTAGAGACAGGAAGTCCTTCTACACGACAGGTCTCAGCAAACACGTCTGCAAAAGCTTCTGCTTTTTCCAGTGAGCTAGGAAAAGGGTTATTTTCTAGCTTTACTGGAATTGATGGCAACTTAATCCCGTTTTTCATTAATTTTAGTTTTTCCCAAATCTTTATCATGTCTTTGTGGTCATTTACTTCACATTTACAAAAAGACGTCCAGTGTTGTTCTTTGGCTTGCTCTATGATTCTGTTACACTTAATGTTGGCACTTTTCATCGCTGTATGATTTTCAGGTGACCTGTTTGCTAAATAGATTTTGTATTTTTCTTTCTTTTCGTTCACTGCCTTTTGACAATCCTCATTCCACCAGACATTTCCATGATGTTTTCCTATTTTCGACACTGTAAGTTTTGGAATTGAAATGTTAGCAGCTCTTAACAGTGAGTTACAGAAAACTTCGTACATGTCGTTTATGTTCATTGCTTCAGATAGATCTGTTCTTGTCTTTTCAAGGATTGCCTTAAAACTGATCCAGTCTGCGTTTTTATAATTAAACTTGGGTAAACTATCTTGTGGCATGGCGTCTATTTTAGTAGTATGGTTTAGGGTAAGACGTATGGGGATGTGATCTGATCCCAACAAGTCATCCTCTGTTTGCCACGTGGCGTTTGGGGCTAGGGATGGTGAGATTAAAGTGAGGTCGATAGCTGTGGGTCTGTGGGTTGGTATATCGGGGATCCGGGTAACGTGTCCGTTGTTAAGTAAATATAAATTGGAATCTACAATATTTTCGATCAACCTGTTGCTTGTTATGTTTGTGCAATACTTTTCCCAAAATGGGGCATGTGCATTAAAATCACCTCCAATTATCCACTTGTCATCCTGATCTTGAAAGTGTCTTAACCATTCAGTGTTCACAGAATCTGGGCCTCTTGGTAAGTATACAGAGGCCATATTCACAACTAACGATGAGGAAAATTTTATAATGATTGCACATGATGAAATAAATGCGGTAGATTTAGGTACTGGCGATGTTCGTTCACAATAGTTCAGTCCTTCCCGAATGTATATAGCTGTTTGTACACGGCCACCGTCATTTACAGAGTCACATATTGGTGGATAATAAAAACCGGATATTTTAGGTAATTTGGTTTTGATGGTATTCAGCGACTGTAGAAGCATGACATGGACGTTTTTAGAAGAGAGATAGTTACTCAAATATGAGATGTTTTTAACAATGGAACGAGTGTTCCACTGAAAAATGTTGATATCACTTACTACACACGTCTTCATGAGGAACGGTTGATAAACTTTAGAACAATATGGTAAGTTTAGATAATTCAATATTCATTTAACTTGGAATCAAAAGGTACAAATAGCATAAAAACGAAGTAGGTAAACAAGTAAATAATTAAGTAAAACAATATAGTTGAGAGCTGAACGAAGAGGAACTGAATCTGGGCTGAATCTAAAATGACCAGGGAGAGAAGAAAAATTGAGAGTGGAAGCCGGGTCTTTGTTGATGTCGTTGCCGGTTTGATCTCCTCCTCGGTTTTTCCCAGAAAAGCTGATGGATTTGCCTCCCTAAGTTTCTGGCCAGAACGCTTGCCCCTCTGGTGGTTGGATGGACGTCGTCCTGGCTGACTTGAGTGTGACTGATAGTTTGGAGATTATCATTGTTGACATAGTTGACACTTGCTGCTTTTAGGAGTCGCGCTTTTGTCAGGGCATTAAGAAGCTCTCTTTTTACGTTTAGGTGTTTGTCCCTCACAGGAGCGACCTGACTGACCACTACCTTTGCTTTCGGAAATTGTGTGTTGATGATTTTCACACATATTTCTAGGTTTATGCTGCATTCAGTGGGCTCCTTTGTTTTCAAATCTGTAATCCCCACATGTAGAACAACACAGTCAGGTTCAGGTGTCAGTTCTTCTTTCGATTTTTCAATGGCTGTCTTACAGTCGTCGATGGTACGGATTTTTCTCGTTGCCACCTGAAAACCGTAAGAACAGCCCAGTCTCTTTCCATCCACTTTATTTAGGACGGAGTCGTGGATGATAAGGACACGTGGAAGAATATTAGATTTCAATCTGGAATGTGCAGATGATACCGCTGTTTTGACGTCACGGTGAGGTTTTGTAGAGGCGTCTGGTCTTTGTTTGACGTCATTTTTCCTTCCTTTAGGTGTTTTTTCCTGATCTTTCAGTTTTGGAGGTTGAGCCGCGCATTCCGCATAGGAGGTGAATTTGTCCATCGGTGACATGGTGGAAAAATCACCGTGGACCGCGGAATCAGTTTGGCTCGCAATGGTGGTCGTAAGTATTGGGCACTTATTGTCATCGCGCAGCTCCTTTAACGTTGTGTTGTTTTCTAATAAGATTTTCCTCTCTGTTTGTAGTATGGTTGTGAGGCTGTTTATTTGTTTTGACAGTTCTTGTATAGTATTTTTCAAATTGTCGATTTCCCTTACCGCCTCATGACATCTGCAGCCACATGATGACATCGATCGTAGCTGTGGGACGTTCGGCTGATTCCTGGATGGTGAAAGGGTCCGACTGGAGGTCTGTAATTCATGATGATCGGAGGTTTCTGGGGTCTCTGCAGGTGGTGGTATCTCTGCCTTGGTGTTGTCTGTCCTACGGGTGGTCTTCTTTGCGTTTTCTTTGTTGAGACAACGTTTCGACCTTGTCATTTTTAGCCTAGTTGATTCCTCTTTGTAAACGTTCAGTTATAATGCCGCCATCTTGGCGTAGGAATCCTTACGTGTGTGTGTATGTGCGTGTGTGTGTGTATGTGTGAGTGTGTGTGTATGTGTGTACGTGTGTGTGTGAGTATGT
>JAPXFY010000023.1:1767597-1785097 GCA_030674185.1 Monoplex corrugatus
GGGTCAGAGGTCACTGTCAAAGCTTGTAATCACACGGTGTCACAGGGGTCACGTGCATTTAATTATCAAAGGGATCAAAACGTAAAGACTGTCCAGCAGGACCCAAGGGGGTGAGGTGGTAGACACCAACTTTCCCCAAGGCCAGCATTATGTATGAAGACTCATCTCCTCTCCCTCCCTGTATCTAAATTTAACTAAATAAAAAGGGACAGGTACCCTTTGCAGCTGGGTAGATTGGAGGCAGCACGTACAGTTTTGCTCAAGGGATCTTCTTCCCAGTGCAAACTTGTACAGTCACATTATACAAGGCGCGTGCTCCACCTGTGTGACAGCCCCGTCAGTGGCGGTGGCCAAAATGCGATAATAATAAACAGTTTCAGTTTCAGTTTCTCAAGATGGCAAGATGACGTCTCCGCGCTCGGAACGAATTCCATATGCACTAACGTCACAGGTGCCGTGTAGATCTATATGGTGATCATGGCGCATGACTTAAGCCTGCACATGAACCCATAAGCTGGCCAGGTCCCGAGGCCCTACCTAGACTATGTTTTCCCTAGTCTATATTTTATACTGGTACTTTATCAGCCTACCGCCGGAATAGCATTGGTTACATGTAAATGACATGTGTATGTGTGTATCTTATCTTCAAAAAATGATAAGTAGGTAAGTAAGTAGGTAAGTAAGTAGGTAAGTAAGTAAGTAAGTAAGTAAGTAAGTAAGTAAGGAATAGTAAACAAATAGTGTACGCCGTAAAGCAAGGCAGAATCAGAACACCTGTTTTACCGCCATATACACACATGCTTTCAAACTAACATGGACAAAAAAATGTTAAACTTCAAACCATAAATAGAAATGTACTGCAGGGGAAATGTATCATTTTTTGAACAACACTGAATACTATAAATGTCACCTCCCACCACAAAATCAGTCTTTACTAGCATTTTGGGCATTTTGAGATATACATATCACTGAAGGTGTACATTCTGCTGATTATTTTGGTACTTGAATAAAGCTTGTACTAAAAAATATAGAAGTTATGTATGTTTAAAGTCATTAAATTGTATGACGGCCATTTTGAGAAAACGGCCTCTAAAGTTTTTGTGTTCTCTCCTAACATTTTCCTTAAATTTCTTTATTTGGTGGCTTTGACCCAGTTTGTTTCTAATTTTCGCTGTCATTATCTGAAAGGTGCACCAAAGAGCTTTCCGTCAGTATATTACATGTGTGGGTACTGCACGGGTTATGGTTTATAATAAGAGACAAAAATAGGTACTTTTGGTAGGAAATTGCGTTCTTTCTGCTGCGATCAGTGCATTAAAATACCATTTTAAATTGATTAATAATATTTTTTTCAAGAAAAAAATTTCTGTGGGGGATAGATTAGTCTACAGAAATCAATTTTGAGAAAAAGTCAAAACACACCAGATAGACCCTCAGTCACCTTTTCAGCTCCTAGTGCTGTTCGACTGACTGCGAGTAAAGAATTATTTCGTGGTGGGAGGTTACAAATTATATGAGCTCTTTTCAAAATATCAAAAAGATGGGTTGGGCAGGGATGTGTTCTGTCACGAGATTTGTCTTCACTTTACAGCGAAACCATCATGAGAAATTTAGAAGAATACCCTGGGATAAAGATTGGAGTGAAAAATGTTCGTTACGCAGATGACACCGTTCTTATTGCAGGAAATGAAAAAGACATACAAAATCTTGTGAATATAATAGAAATAGAAAGCAGAAATACACGCTGGAGCTAAATAGCAAGAAAACTGAAGTCAATGTAATCAGTAAAAAAAAAATCAAGAAATCCCCTCATGCAAAATAACAACAAATGGCACAACACTGAGAAAAGTTGATAAAAATATCTGGGAACAGTCATCTCACCAGACGACAGTTGCACATCAGAAACAGACAGCAGAATCGGCCAAGCCAAAACAGCATTCAAGAAAACGAAAAGCGTTCTTACCAATTAACATCAGGAAGAGTGTTCTTCAGTGTTATGTAGAACCGATACTGTTGTACGGTTGTGAGGCGTGGACAGTCAACACGCAAAGTCAGAGCAAGATTGAGGCAGCTGAAACGTGGTTTCTAAGAAGAATGTTGAGAGTTCCAAGTACAGCAAAGAAAACAAACGAGACAGTCTTGAAAGAGGCAAACACAAAAAGAACATCGACGAAGAAGATTAGGGAAAGACAAACAACATTTATAGGACATTACTTCCCTTACCGTACGAAGGTGCTCCAGTTAATCCTCTACTTATGTTGTTTATAAATACATATACATATCCCGTACATGTTCATGAATACTTATACATATACATATGCGTATACATATACATATATATATACATGTACATATGCACACACATACATATACATATACATACACATATACATACACATGTACATATACATATAAAGAAAACAAATTGTGTGTGTGTGTTTGTGTGTGTGCGCGCGTGTGTGTGTGTGTGTGTGCGTGCGTGCGTGTGTGTGTGTGTGTGTGTGTGTGTGTGTGTGTGTGTGTGTGTGTGTGTCAATATAAGACAAACCAAAGGCGGCCTCGGTTATTTTATTTTTTCATTCATTTTATTGTTATCATTATTTTAATCATTCTTTTCAACAATAACATTTGGGGGGAAAGAACTCTTTGTGTCTTACTGACAAACCCTTCAATCACATCGAGCAAGGCCAATAACAGTGTTCCTTCAACATCAGTACCTCTTAAGACAGTTCTTGAATGTTATATAGAACCGATAATGTTATACGGTTGTGAGGCGTGGACAGTCAACACGCAAAGCCAGAACAAGATTGAGGCAGCCGAGATGTGGTTTCTAAGAAGAATGTTGAGAGTTACATGGACAGCAAAGAAAACAAACGAGACAGTCCTGATGGAGGTAGACACAAGAAGATCATTGATAAAGAAAATTAGGAAAAGACAGGCAACATTTATAGGCCATTTTATGAGGAAGGGGGAATTAGAGCACCTGGTCATAACAGGAAAGCTGGAGGAAAAGAGAATTCAAGGTAGACCCAGGGAGAAAATATTGGACGGACCTGCAGAGTGGCTGAGGACAGAGAGGGTGGAAGATGTGCTTACGGCAACAAGGGATAGATACATATGGAGGGCCATGATCGCCAACGCCATGTGGCAAGACACTTGATGATGATGATGATGATGATGATATGTACCACTTGTCTCATTGGTGTGTGTGTGTGACCTGTAAAAATGACAGCCTGCTGTAACGCCTATTTCTGTGTCACCAGTCACTGTATGGCAGGCTGCACACACCAGCAGGCCACAAAGTCAAAGTATGGTGGTCCAGCAGTCCCTAACTGTGACAAATCACCTGACGACACTCACATTTTCTAGGTGTCAATATGACATGGTCTTCGTGACAGTGTTGGCAAGACCACGATACGACAGGGTGACGAGTCAACTGTACGTCCAGAAGGTGGTACACACACACACACACACCACCACACACACTGTCCACTACACACCACACACCACACACACCACCACACCACACACACCACTCACACCACTCACCACACACACACACCACACACACCACACACACCACACACACTGTCCACTACACACCACACACACCACACACACCACTCACACACCACACACACCACACACACCCATACACCACACACTGTCCACTACACACCACACACACCACTCACACCAATCACACCAGACACACCACACACACCACACACCACACACACTGTCCACTACACATCACACACCACCACACACACCACACACACCACATACACTACACACCACCCCGTGTGGATACTATCTTGTACTGTGAGGCAACCACGCCACCTCCAGGAGTCCCGTTAATTGGATTGTTTAATCATCGTCATCATTATCATCATCATCATCATCATCTTATCATCATCATCTTGTCATCATCATCACCATCATCATCATCATCATCATCATCATCATCATCACCACCACCACCACCACCACCACCACCACCTTATCAGCATCGTCGTCATCATCATCATCATCATCATCATCATCATCATCATCATCATCATCACCACCACCTTATCAGCATAGTAATCATCATCATCATTGTCGTCTTCGTCGTCGTCGTCATCATCATCATCATCGCCGTCGTCGTCGTCGTCATCATCATGCGCCTAACAATGCTCTGGGTACTTACAATTCATAATTACAAAAATAATGAAACATACATATAACACACTGTGACTAATGTTACCCATTAACATCATGCACACACTGTGACTAATGTTACCCATCAACATCTTGCACACACTGTGACTGTTACCCATTAACATCATACACACACTGTGACTAATTTTACCCATTAACATCATGCACACACTGTGACTAATGTTACCCATTAACATCATGCATACACTGTGACTAATATTACCCATTAACATCATGCACACACTGTGACTAATGTTACCCATTAACATCATGCACACACTGTGACTAATGTTACCCATTAACATCATGCACACACTGTGACTAATGTTACCCATTAACATCATGCACACACTGTGACTAATGTTACCCATTAACATCATGCACACACTGTGACTGTTACCCATTAACATCATGCACACACTGTGACTGTTACCCATTAACACCATGCACACACTGTGACTGTTACCCATTAACATCATGCACACACTGTGACTAATGTTACCCATTTACATCATGCACACACTGTGACTAATGATACCCATCAACATCATGCACACACGGTGACTTACCCATTAACACCATGCACACACTGTGACTAATGTTACCCATTAACACCATGCACACACTGTGACATGTTACCCATAACATCATGCACACACGTGACTGTTACCCATTAACCATCATGCACACACTGTGACTAATGTTACCTATCACATCCATGCACACACGTGTGACTGTTACCCATTAACACATGCACACACTGTGACTAATGTTACCCATTACCATCATGCACACACTGTGACTAATGTATACCCATCAGCATCATGCACACACGGTGACTGTTACCCATTAACACCATGCACACACTGTGACTAATGTTACCATTAACATCATGCACACACTGTGATTAATGATACCCATTAACATCATGCACACACGGTGATTGTTACCTATTAACATCATGCACACACTGTGACTAATGTTACCTATTAACATCATACACACACTGTGACTTAATGTTACCCATTAACATCATACACACTGTGACTAATGTTACCTATTAACATCATACACACACTGTGACTAATGTACCCATTCAACATCATGCACACACGTGACTGTTACCATTAACACATGCACACACTGTGACTAATGTTACCATTAACATCATACACACACTGTGATTAATGTTACCATTAACATCATGCACACACTGTGATAATGTTACCATTAACATCATACACACACTGTGACTAAGTTACCCATTAACATCATGCACACACTGTGACTAATGTTACCTATTAACATCATGCACACACTGTGACTAATGTTACCCATTAACATCATGCACACACTGTGACTAATGATACCCATTAACATCATGCACACACTGTGACTAATGTTACCCATTAACATCATACACACACTGTGACTAATGTTACCCATTAACATCATGCACACACTGTGACTAATGTTACCTATTAACATCATACACACACTGTGACTAATGTTACCCATTAACATCATACACACACTGTGATTAATGTTACCCATTAACATCATGCACACACTGTGATTAATGTTACCCATTAACATCATGCACACACTGTGACTGTTACCCATTAACATCATACACACACTGTGATGAATGTTACCCATTAACATCATGCACACACTGTGACTGTTACCCATTAACATCATACACACACTGTGATGAATGTTAACCATTAACATCATGCACACACTGTGAATGTTACCCATTAACATCATACACACACTGTGATTAATGTTACCCATTAACATCATGCACACACTGTGACTGTTACCCATTAACATCATACACACACTGTGATGAATGTTACCCATTAACATCATGCACACACTGTGATTAATGTTACCCATTAACATCATGCACACACGGTGACTGTTACCCATTAACACCATGCACACACTGTGACTAATGTTACCCATTAACATCATGCACACACTGTGACTAATGTTACCCATTAACATCATGCACACACTGTGATTAATGTTACCATTAACATCATGCACACACTGTGATTGTTACCCATTAACATCATACACACACTGTGATCAATGTTACCCATTAACATCATACACACACTGTGATTAATGTTACCTATTAACATCATACACACACTGTGACTAATGTTACCCATTAACATCATGCACACACTGTGATTAATGTTACCCATTAACATCATGCACACACTGTGACTAATGTTACCTATTAACATCATACACACACTGTGATGAATGTTACCCATTAACATCATGCACACACTGTGACTAATATTACCTATTAACATCATACACACACTGTGATTAATGTTACCCATTAACATAATGCACACACTGTGACTAATGTTACCTATTAACATCATACACACACTGTGATGAATGTTACCCATTAACATCATGCACACACTGTGACTAATGTTACCTATTAACATCATGCACACACTGTGATTAATGTTGCCCATTAACATCATGCACACACTGTGACTGTTACCCATTAACACCATGCACACACTGTAACAAAGGTTACCCATTAACATCATGCACACACTGTGATTAATGTTACCCATTAACATCATGCACACACTTAGACTAATGTTACCCATTAACATCATGCACACACTGTGACTAACGTTACCCATCAACATCATGCACATACTGTGACTAATATTACCTATTAACATCATGCACACACTGTGACTAATGTTACCCATTAACATCATGCACACACTGTGACTAATGTTACCCATTAACATCATGCACACACTGTGACTAATGTTACCTATTAACATCATGCACACACTGTGACTAATGTTACCCATTAACATCATGCACACACTGTGACTAATGTTACCTATTAACATCATGCACACGCTGTGACTAATGTTAAACACTAACATCATGCACACACTGTGACTGTTACCCATTAACATCATGCACACACTGTGACTGTTACCCATTAACATCATGCACACACTGTGACTAATGTTACCCACTAACATCATGCACAAACTGTGACTGTTACCATTAACATCATGCACACACTGTGACTAATGTTACCCATTAACATCATACAAACACTGTGATTAATGTTACCCATTAACATCATGCACACACTGTGACTGTTACCCACTAACATCATGCACACACTGTGACTAATGTTACCCATTAACATCATACAAACACTGTGACTAATATTACCCATTAACATCATGCACACACTGTGACTATGTTACCCACTAACACATCACACACTGTGACATGTTACCATTAACATAACACACACTGTGACTAATTTACCACTAACATCATGCACACACTGTGATAATGTTACCCATTAACATCCATGCACTAACCTGTGACTAATGTACCCATTAACATCATGACACATTACGATAATTTACCCATACTCATGCACACATGTTACTAATTACCACACTAACATCATGCACACCTACTGCACTAATGTTACCCTTAACATCATGCACACACTGTGACTAATTATACCCATTAACATCATCACACACGTGCTACTAATGTTACCCATAACATCATCACACACTGTGACTAATGTTACCCATTAACATCATGCACACACTGTGACTAATGTTACCCATAAACATCATGCACACACTGTGACAATGTTACCCATTAACATCATGACACACTGTGACTAATGTTACCCATTAACATCATGCACACACTGTGACTAATGTTACCCATAACATCATGCACACACTGTGACTAATGTTACCCATTAACATCATGCACACACTGTGACTAATTTACCCATTAACATCATGCACACAACTGTGACTATGTTACCCATTAACATCATGACACACTGGACTAATGTTACCTAACACTCACACACACTGTACTAAGTACCATTACATCATCAACTGTGACTAATTACATTAAATCATGCACGTGAGTTACCATAAACAGACACACGTGACTGTTACCCATTAATATCCACGTGACTGTACCTAACATCATCACACACTTGACTGTACAACATTCCACAGTGACTGTACATACATCCACCACTTACTAATTTACCTAACATCTAACACGTGATATGTCCATAATATGCAACACTGTGACTGTTACCATAAACATACACACTGATGTTACCTTAACACATAACCACAATTTACCACTACATCATCACCACTGTGACTGTTACCCATTAACATCATGCACACACACTGTGACTAATGTTACCCATTAACATCATCACACACTGTGACTAATGTTACCCATTAACATCATGCACACACTGTGACTAATGTACCCATTAACATCATGCACACACTGTGACTAATGTTACCCATTAACATCATGCACACACTGTGACTAATGTTACCCTTAACATCATGCACACACTGTGACTATGTTACCCACTAACACATGCACACACTGTGACTGTTACCCATAACATCATGCACACACTGTGACTAATGTTACCCATTAACATCATGCACACACTGTGACTAATGTTACCCATTAACATCATGCACACACTGTGACTAATGTTACCCATTAACATCATGCACACACTGTGACTAATGTTACCCATTAACATCATGCACACACTGTGACTAATTTACCATTAAACATCATGCACACACTGTGACTAATGTTACCCATTAACATCATGCACACACTGTGACTAATGTTACCCATTAACATCATGCACACACTGTGACTAATGTTACCCATTAACATCATGCACACACTGTGACTAATGTTACCCATTAACATCATGCACACACTGTGACTGTTACCCATTAACATCATGCACACACTGTGACTGTTATCCATTAACACCATGCACACACTGTCAACAACACCCACACACAACACACTACAGGATCACACTGAAACATGATGGGTGGTCAGTACAACACCCACACACAACACACTACAGGATGCACTGAAACAAGATGGGTGGTCAGTACAACACCACACACACACACACAGATCACTCAAACATGGGTGGTAGTACAACACCACACACAACACACTACAAGATCGAACAGATGGGTGGTCAGTACAACACCCACACACACAACACACTACAGGATCAACTGAAACATGATGGGTGGTCAGTACAACACCCACACAACAACACACTACAGATCACACTGAAACATGATGGGTGGTCAGTACAACACCCACACACAACACACTACAGGATCACACTGAAACAAGATGGGTGGTCAGTACAACACCCACACACAACACACTACAAGGATCACACTGAAACATGATGGGTGGTCAGTACAACACCCACACACAACACACTACAGGATCACACTGAAACATGATGGGTGGTCAGTACAACACCCACACACAACACACTACAGGATCACACTGAAACAGATGGGTGGTCAGTACAACACCCACACACAACACACTACAAGATCACACTGAAACAGATGGGTGGTCAGTACAACACCCACACAAACACATACAGGATCACACTGAAACATGATGGGTGGTCAGTACAACACCACACACAACACACTACAGATCACTGAAACGATGTGGCGACCACACACAACACACTACAGGATCACACTGAAACAGATGGGTGGTCAGTACAACACCCACACACACAAAACACTACAGGATCACACTGAAACAGAGGGTGGTCAGCACCCCACACAAAATACAGGATCACACTGAAACAAGATGGGTGGTCAGTAAACACCACACACAACACACTACAGGATCACACTAAACATGGGTGTCAGATAACACCACACACAACATACAGATCACACTGAAACATGATGGGTGGTCAGTACAACACCCACACACAACACACTACAGGATCACACTGAAACATGATGGGTGGTCAGTACAACACCCACACACAACACACTACAGATGGCACACTGAAACATGATGGGTGGTCAGTACAACACCCACACACAACACACTACAAGATGGCACTGAAACATGATGGGTGGTCAGTACAACACCCACAACAAACACACAGGATCCACTAAACAGATGGGTGGTCAGTAAAACCCACACACAACACACTACAGGATCACACTGAAACATGATGGGTGGTCAGTACAACACCCACACACAACACACTACAGGATGGCACTGAAACATGATGGGTGGTCAGTATAACACCCACACACACAACACACTACAGGATCACACTGAAACAAGATGGGTGGTCAGTATAACACCCACACACAACACACTACAAGATGGCACTGAAACATGATGGTGGTCAGTAAACACCACACACACAACACACTACAGATCATCACTGAAACATGATGGGTGGTCAGTACAACACCCACACACAACACACTACAGGATCACTGAAACATGATGGGTGGTCTAGTACACACCACACACAACACTACAACACACTACAAGGATGCAGCACTGAAACATGACATGAGTGGGTGTCAGTACAACACCCACACACAACAACACTAACAAGGAATCACACTGAAACATGAAAATGGGTGGTCATAACACACAACCCACACACACAACACACACTACAAAGATTCACACTGAAACAAGATGGGTGGTGTCCAGACATACAACCACACACACACACACACAACCAAGATCGCACTGAAACATGATGGGTGGTCAGTAAACACCCACACACACAACACACTACAAGGATCACACTGAAACATGATGGGTGGTCAGTAAACAACAACCACACACACACAACACACTACAAGATCACACTGAAACAAAGATGGGTGGTCAATAAAGACACCCACATTAGCAAAAAAACACTACAAGATCGCACTGAAAGAGGATGGGTGGTCAGTACAACACCCACACAAACACACACAGGATCACACTAAACATGATGGGTGGTCAGTACACACCCACACACAACACACTACAAGATCGCACTGAAGAGGATGGGTGGTCAGTACAACACTACACACAACACACCAGAACACAAACGATGGTTCAGACAAACACACCACATACAAGATCGCACTGAAAGAGGATGGGTGGTCAGTACAACAAAATTCATTTAGACAAAAAGTTTCGCAGAAAAGATGGGCTTAAAAGAAGAATGGTTAGGCAAATACTCTTCATTTTTCTTGAAAAATTTATATACAAAAATTATGCACCACACACAAATAGGACAAAACCACTCACTTTAAAACGCACAACGTTTCGGCCACACCGGCCCTTGACAGGTTTTGTCCTATTTGTGTGTGGTGCATAATTTTTGTATATATATTTTTCAAGAAAAATGAAGAGTATTTCCAACACCACAATGGCAAAGATATTCCATATTGTGAATTCTAAAAGGTTAGGCAAATGTTTCAGATCAAAGGGCAGATTATTCCACAGAAAAGGTTCAAAATGGGCAAAAGATCGGAAAGCATGTGTTTTGCGTCTGTATCGAGGGATTTTGAACAGCTGAGCATGAGAAGAAGACGTAGAGTACGAGAAGGAGAATAGGCATAGTGCAATTCAGATACATGCAGGAGCAGTACCACAAACAACATTGTAACACATATGCTGACCACATTTCTCCTGTCCTGGCACAACTTCACTGGCTCCCTGTATCAAAGCGCATACAGTACAAACTAGACACCATGTGCTACAAAAGCCTCAATAACGCAGCCCCCGATTACCTGTCAAGCCTACTTGAGATCTATCTTCCCTCACGTACCCTCCGCTCTGCCTCCGATCCTCTGACTTTTCGCTTTCCACGCACTAAGCTCAATACCTATGGTCCAGGAGCCTTCTCTGTTTCTGGTCCGCTCTCCTGGAACAAACTTCCTCTCTCAGTCCGTCAGCAACCTACATTTGTCTCCTTCAAGTCCGCTCTCAAAATTCACCTTTTCTCCTCTGCATGAAATCCTGACCTCACTCAACCCCCTCTGTAGCCTATCTCCGCTCGGAGTGGAATCACATTGTAATATATATTTGTATATAATATGCTCTCTATTCCATTGCTTTTATTCTTTTTCCCCATTTATAGCCATGTGTGAGTGTGTGTGTGCGTGTGTGTGCGCGCGTGCGTATGTGTATGTTCAGCGCTTAGATTTGATTTCTATCAAGATTTTGCGCTATATAAATATTGTAATTACTATTATTATTACATACAAGCAGCATTGTATCTAATACGTTGTTGAATAGGAAGCTAGTGCAGCATACAAAGCACGGATGTTGAACTCTCATAGAGAGAAGTTTTGTTATTTCAATTTTACAATATAAACAAACAAGGGAGATTAAACAATGCGAGACGAAAGTCGGACACTTATCTCCCTTGTCGAGAAGCTACGGCGTTAGTGACTACTCGCATCATTTCATTGACAGTGTCGATATTATCAGACTGGCTTGGACTGTAAAATAAGTTTAAAATCGAGGTAAAATCATTCGCTTTTATTTCTGTCAACAGTGTGTCTAATCCTGTTTTGAAAAAGAAAATATAGTTTGATGAAATACCACACTGAGAACACCTGTAAAAGGCCAGACTAGAGAAATGTGGAGAACAAGTAAAGGTCGTGTGCTAGCTTGACAGCGAGTGGAAAGGCACTGCGCGCAGTGAACACGTTGTAAAATGGCGAGTTGAGAATTACGTATGTGTACAGAACACGCTGAGGAAAAATTGTATTTTTTGTGTGTCTTTGTTTTGGTGTTGTTTGATTTGTGCTTTATTTTGTTTTGGTGTTGTTTGATTGTTATTGTTTTATTTGTTTTTTGTGGTTGTTTGATTTATGCTTTATTTTGTGTTGGTGTTGTTTGATTTGTGCTTTATTTTTGTGTTGGTGTTGTTTGATTTATGCTTTATTTTGTGTTGGTGTTGTTTGATTTATGCTTTATTTTTGTTTTGGTGTTGTTTGATTTATGCTTTATTTTGTTTTGGTGTTGTTTGATTTATGCTTTATTTGTGTTTTGGGTTGTTGTTTGATTTATGCTTTATTTTGTTTTGGTGTTGTTTGATTTATGCTTTATTTTGTTTTGGTGTTGTTTGATTTATGCTTTATTTTGTTTTGGTGTTGTTTGATTTATGCTTTATTTTGTTTTGGTGTTGTTTGATTTATGCTTTATTTTTTTGGTGTGTTGATTATGCTTTATTTTTGTTTGTGTTTGATTTATGCTTATTTGTTTTGGTGTTGTTTGATTTATGCTTTATTTTGTTTTGGTGTTGTTTGATTTATGCTTTATTTTGTTTTGGTGTTGTATTTGATTTATGCTGTTGTATTTTTGTTTTTGGTGTTGTTTGATTATTATGCTTTATTTTGTTTTGGTGTTGTTTGATTTATGCTTTATTTTGTTGTTTGATTATGCTTTTTGTTGTGTTGTTTGATTTATGCTTTATTTTGTTTTGGTGTTGTTTGATTTATGCTTTATTTTGTTTTGTGTGTTTGATTTATGCTTTATTTGTTGGTGTTTGTTTATGCTTTTTTTGTTTGGTGTTGTTTGATTTATGCTTATTTTGTTTGGTGTTGTTTGATTTATGCTTTATTTTGTTTTGGTGTTGTTTGATTTATGCTTTATTTTGTTTTGGTGTTGTTTGATTTATGCTTTATTTTGTTTTGGGTTGTTTGATTTATGCTTTATTTTGTTTGGTGTTGTTTGATTTATGCTTTATTTTGTTTTGGTGTTGTTTGATTTATGCTTATTTTGTGTTGGTGTTGTTTGATTTATGCTTTATTTTGTTTTGGTGTTGTTTGATTTATGCTTTATTTTGTGTTGGTGTTGTTTGATTTATGCTTTATTTTGTTTTGGTGTGTTTGATTTATGCTTTATTTTGTTTGGTGTTGTTTGATTTATGCTTTATTTTGTTTTGGTGTTTTTTTGTTTGATTTATGCTTTATTTTGTGTTGGTGTTGTTTGATTTATGCTTTATTTTGTTTGGTGTTGTTTGATTTATGCTTTATTTTGTTTTGGTGTTGTTTGATTTATGCTTTATTTTGTTTTGTGTTGTTGATTTATGCTTTATTTTGTTTGTTGTTGTTTGATTTATGCTTTATTTTGTTTTAGTGTGTTTGATTTATGCTTTATTTTGTTTTGGTGTTGTTTGATTTATGCTTTATTTTGTTTTGGTGTTGTTTGATTTATGCTTTATTTTGTTTTAGTGTTGTTTGATTTATGCTTTATTTTGTTTTGGTGTTGTTTGATTTATGCTTTATTTTGTTTTGGTGTTGTTTGATTTATGCTTTATTTTTGTTTGGTGTTGTTTGATTTATGCTTTATTTTGTTTTGGTGTTGTTTGATTTATGCTTTATTTTGTTTTGGTGTTGTTTGATTTATGCTTTATTTTGTTTTGTGTTGTTTGATTTATGCTTTATTTTGTTTTGGTGTTGTTTGATTTATGCTTTATTTTGTTTTGGTGTTGTTTGATTTATGCTTTATTTTGTGTTGGTGTTGTTTGATTTATGCTTTATTTGTTTGGTGTTGTTTGATTTATGCTTTATTTTGTTTTGGTGTTGTTTGATTTATGCTTTATTTTGTTTTAGTGTTGTTTGATTTATGCTTTATTTTGTTTTAGTGTTTGATTTATGCTTTATTTCTGTTGGTGTTGTTTGATTTATGCTTTATTTTGGTGTTGTTTGATTTATGCTTTATTTTGGTGTTGTTTGATTTGTGCTTTATTTTGTTTTAGTGTTTGATTTATGCTTTATTTTGTTTTGGTGTTGTTTGATTTATGCTTTATTTTGTTTTGGTGTTGTTTGATTTATGCTTTATTTTGTTTTAGTGTTGTTTGATTTATGCTTTATTTTGTTTTGGTGTTTGATTTATGCTTTATTTTATTTTAGTGTTGTTTGATTTATGCTTTATTTTCTGTTGTTGTTGTTTGATTTATGCTTCATTTTCTGTTGGTGTTGTTTGATTTATGATTTATTTTGTTTTAAGCTGATTACTTCACAAAGTCCAACCCCTCATCCGTGTTGAAGGTGTAAACTGGACCATCCAGCTGACAGGACAGTAAGGAAGCTACAACAGGCCCAGCCAGCAGGTAGTGGGTAAACAACTGTGCTAAGGAAATAGAAATCTGAAACAGGCAAATGGAATGAACTTCCAACTTTCAGATGAAGTGGCAATGTCACACACACACACACATACATGGACACAGACACAGACAGACAGACAGACAGACACACACACACAACACACACACACACACACCACACACACACACACACACACACACACACACATGGACACAGATACACACACACACACACATGATAGGTAAAGACAAGCAACATTTTTAGGACATTTTATGAGGAAAGAGAAATTAGAGCACCTGGTCACAACAGGAAAGCTGGAAGCAAAGAGAGCACCAGGCAGACCTAGGGAGAATGAACATATATAGAGATAGATATGTATATTTATCATCATCATCTTCATGTGCCCTGTGGAGTGGCGTTGGCGATCATGGCTTTCCATACGAATCTGTCCCTTGTTTCCACAAGCACATCTTCCACCCTCTCTGTCCTTGGCCACCCTGCAAGTCCGTTCAATATTTCTCCCTGGGTCTATCTGGTGCTCTCTTTCCCTCCAGCTTTCCTGTTGTGACCAGGTGCTCTAATTCCCCTTTCCTCATAAAATGGCCTATAAATGTTGCCTGTCTTTTCCTGATCTTCCTTATCAATGATCTACCTGTGTCTGCCTCCATCAAGACTTTCTAGTTCGTTTTCTTTGCTGTTCATGGAACTTTCAACGTTCTTCTTAGAAACCACATCTCGGCTGCCTCAGTCTTGTTCTGGCTTTGCTTGTTGACTGTCCACGCCTCACAACCGTATAACATTATCGGTTCTCTATAACATTCAAGAACTCTCTTCCTGATGTTAATTGATAGGCATTTGCTGGTAAGAATGCTTTTCAACTTCTTGAATGCTGTTTTGGCTTGGCTGATTCTGCTGGTTATTTCTCATGTGCATCTGCCGTCTGATGAAATGACCGTTCCCAGATATTTAAACTTATCAACCGGTCTCAAAGCTGTGCCATTTGCTGCTATTTTGCATGAGGGGATTTATTGTTTTTTACTGATTACCATGACTTCAGTCTTCTTGCTATTTAGCTCCAGCTCTTTATTTTTAATAAATATATCTACTGGATAATTTTCAAATTTACTGAAACTCCTTAAACTTTAAAAGCTGCCTTCTTTGCTCAGTACACCGAATCATCAAAAGCAAATCTAAAACTTAGATTTGCAGTCTATTAAATACCTAGATATTTATGAATCTTTATACAGACGTTTTAGTTTCTCCATAATAACTTTTTTTTCGTGCATATAGACGACCCTTTCCGAAAAAAACAAAAAAACAAACCAGTGACACTTTTATCCGTATTAATTCTAACTGGTCGTTTCTCTGTTGCTTGATATTCTGTTCAGCTGAGTCTGTAGGCCATCAGCTGTTTCTGACAAAAGCAAGACGACGTCAGCAAAAAACATTGAGAGGAAGAAGAGAGACAGAAGAGAGAAGAAGAAGAAGAAACAGAGAGAGAGAGACAGAGAGACAGACAGAAAGACTGACAGACAGAGAGTAGAGAGAGAGAGGGAGAAAGAGAGAGAGCGAGAGAGAGAAGAAGAAGAGAGAAGAAGAACAGAGAGAAGAGAGAGGAGAAAGAGAGAGAGAGAAGACAGACAGAGAGAGAGAGAGGAGAAAACAGAGAAGAAGAGAGAGAGAGAGAGAGAGAGAAGAGAGAGAGAGAAGAGAGAGAGAGAGGAGAAGAGAGAGAGAGAGAGGAGAAGAGAGAGAGAGAAAGAGAGAGAGAGACAGAGAGAGAAAGAGAGAGGGAGAAAGAGAGAGGGAGAGGAGAGAGACAGACAGACAGGAGAGATAGACAGACAGAAAGAGACAGACAGACAGAAGAGAGAGAGAGACAGACAGACAGACAGACAGAGAGAAGACAGACAGACAGACAGAGAGAGACAGACACACAGAGAGACAGACAGACAGAGAGAGAGACAGAGAGAGAGAGAGAGATCAGATGAGAGAGAGAGAGAGAGAGAGCATTTGTACCACTGGTCTGCCTGTTTCCAATTACATTGTTAAAAAACTTGTTACTGAAACAGATCTGTCATTTAATGCATGAACAAGAACTAAAGCCCCTGTATTTATCGATCAAATGTGTCGCCTTTTCTCAGTGACTGTTGCCTGTCTTTTCCTGGACAATTGACAGAAGCGCAATGGGGCATGGCACTTCGCGCGCACCTACATCTGCCATCACACTGATTCACAGGCTGAGGTGAATGATCAGGGGACTGTACTCT